>OY992879.1:29523770-29548770 GCA_963921405.1 Cepaea hortensis | reverse complement strand
AGTTAGTTAGTTGGTTGGTTGGTTAGTTTGTTAGTTGGTTGGTTGGTGGGTGGGTGGGGTGGTTGGTTGGTTGGTTAGTTTGTTAGTTAGATAGTTAGTTAGTTAGTTAGTTAGTTAGTTAGTTAGTTAGTTAGTTAGTTAGTTATTTAGTTAGTTAGTTAGTTAGTTGGTTGGTTGGTTGGTTGGTTGGTTGGTTGGTTGGGTGGTTAGTTGGTTGGTTGGGTGGTTGGTTGGTTGGTTGGTTATTTGCTTAGTTAGTTAGTTAGTTAGTTAGTTAGTTAGTTAGTTAGTTGGTTGGTTGGTTGGTTGGTTGGTTGGTTGGTTGATTGGTTGGTTGGTTGCTTGGTTGCTTGGTTGGTTATTTGGTTAGTTAGTTAGTTAGTTACTTATTTAGTTAGTTAGTTAGTTAGTTAGTTAGTTAGTTAGTTAGTTAGTTAGCTAGTTAGTTAGTTAGTTGGTTGGTTGGTTGGTTGGTTGGTTGGGTTGTTGGTTGGTTGGTTGGGTGGTTGGTTGGTTGGTTATTTGCTTAGTTAGTTAGTTAGTTAGTTAGTTAGTTAGTTGGTTGGTTGGTTGGTTGGTTGGTTGGTTGGTTGGTTGGTTGATTGGTTGGTTGGTTGCTTGGTTGGTTATTTGGTTAGTTAGTTAGTTAGTTACTTATTTAGTTAGTTAGTTAGTTAGTTAGTTAGTTAGTTAGTTAGTTAGTTAGTTAGCTAGTTAGTTAGTTAGTTGGTTGGTTGGTTGGTTGGTTGGTTGGTTGGTTGGTTGGTTGGTTGGTTGGTAGGTGGGTGGGTGGGTGGGTGGGTTGGTTGGTTGGTTGGTTGGTTGGTTAGTTTGTTTGTTAGTTAGATAGTTAGTTAGTTAGTTAGTTAGTTAGTTAGTTAGTTAGTTAGTTAGTTAGTTGTTAGTTAGTTAGTTAGTTAGTTAGTTGGTTAGTTAGTTAGTTAGTTAGTTAGTTAGTTAGTTAGTTAGTTAGTTAGTTAGTTAGTTAGTTAGTGAATTAATTAGTTAGTTAGTTAGTTAGTTAGTTAGTTAGTTAGTTAGTTAGTTAGTTAGTTAGTTAGTTAGTTAGTTAGTTAGTTAGTTAGTTAGTTAGTTAGTTAGTCGCGGTTCCAACTTCAGGCAAAGGGTCGTCCCATTATGCTTCGCTCCTGTGCCAGTAAATATCACACAAAATGCTCCTCACTGCCCCTTGTGGAAAGTGGAACAGACAGGAGTCTCGACAAACCAACAGCCCACACTGGTATACTATGCATAATTATAGACAATATATGGTATGCTACAAACGCTACTGTGCGATCTAGTGACTACTTCTTATCTGTGCAACTAAACCAATGGCTGGAAGGATGAGGACTTCAAAGGACTAAATCCACTCAAAACAGACGAGCAAAGAGGCTTTATTGACAGACGGAAAACCCAGAAGAGACAACACATAAAGAAAACCACACTAGCCAAACCCCCAGATAGTGTCACAGGCATGAAATCTATTGCACAGAAAAGTCAGCAAACTGACACAGAAAAAAATAAAGAAATTAAGACTGCATTATGAACCACCACAATTATAACCTGACTGAAGAAAGCCGGTTGAACGAGGTGGAAACTTTTTTATTCTACATATCGGGTAGGATTTATCAGTGAGTATAAACATCAGTCCTCGCAATTACTGCATGGGAAAAATAAATAAGGTGGCATAAGGGTACCGTTGGTAGTTGATATTTCGAAACTACAAATATTGCGCGTTTGAAATGTATTTTTATTTTTTTTTTTTTAACGTAACTTTATAAAATATTTTTTAATGCTGAAATATTATGTGAATAAGCTTAATTCTTTTTTTATGTCACGTCTTAATCAGATATGATAGAGCTACCGTATGACAGTAGAAGACACCATCTGCTTTCTGTTAACGCCGAATGTTGGGAGGCGCTCACAAAACCTGACATCATACATTGTACCAACGCCTTCAGACGGAGGTGCATAATTGGAAGGGTACACTCTTTATCATGGTGCGTGAAATTGCCTCCTAAAGACTAAATGTCATGACCGTGCAGATCAGGCCCTAAGCCTTAGTCGACAACTGGTCTAGGATCAAAACTCCGACAAGCGGACAGTTAGAGCATTGCTTTGCTGATCCGGTAACTTCTTGAGCTTGTTTCGCTCTAGATGTTTTGGTGTTACCTCTCCTCTGAGGTAAAGTAGGTATGGCGAAATAGGGATCATACTGCATATGCCTCGGATGGTCTCTACAATTCAGTCCAGGGTGTGTGTTATGGAGAGGTTTAAATCCATCCCAGGCATTGTGACGCCCAATGTAACAAACTATCGTCTAAAAAGACGGCAAGGTGCCAGTGAGTATTTGAAACTTAATGTACTGTCACGCACCAAAACTGATTACCGATATTTTCTCTTCCAAATCCAACACTGAGAGACAATGATTCCTCTTAGCTTTCTTTCAGAACTCATTACTTTCAAGATTGTGTCGGAATTGTCTACATGAATATGACTTCCAGCACCTAATGTCGGTTCCCCAGAGGAAAAATCCGAAAGTGGACTGGCTATAAATAGAAAATAAAACCCCCTTATGGGAATTCACAGATTTCGTGATAACAGACAGCAAAATCGCTTTCTGCCATGTCCAACACAAGGGACCATAGAGCGTAAAACAGGGGAAATAAGTATATAGGCATTGAATGGAGCCAAGAGACGAGAGTTTGGACAACCATTGTATCATTTGTAAACATGCGATGGGACGCTGCAAATATTATTTGTGGGACAATAAGACAGCTTTCTATTATTGAACTCGCCAATCACCGGACAATTGTTTTCTGAACATCTTGGAATGGAGTTCCACATTTTCAATTCGTGTCGAGAGATCACAGGGGATTTTGACTGAATAATGTGGGGTATTGGATCGCAAATTTATTCATCTGATTCCTCATTTCGGAATTATTATTATTATTATTATTATTATTATTATTATTATTATTATTATTATTATTATTATTATTATTATTAATTATTATTATTTCTGTTATTACTGCTATTATTATTCTCATCATAATATTTACGGTCATTACTATCATTATTCCGCCGGCTTCCTGGCGAAGAGGTTACGGACTAAGTTCGTAATCCCGCATACCCGCGTTGAAAACACAGCTGTGGGCGATTTGGCAGCAGGCCGCCTTATATTGGTTTTTTTAACGAAATGGTAGGGGTGCCGGTCGTTCAGAAAGCAATGGCAAACTACTGAACGTAAACTTGCAAACAGATTACAACAGCAAAAAGAAAAACATGCTGGTGTTGACTGTGACGTCCTGTAAAGAATATGCAACTAACTTTTTCTTTCAAATATCAATAGTATCTTCGTTATTATCATCTTCTTCTTCTTCTAGCTCTTGCTCTCCTTTATCTTTTTCTCCTACTTTTGCTTCACATCCTTCCTCTTCATCTCCTCCTTCTTCTTCTTCTTCTTCTTCTTTTTCTTCTTCTTCTTCTTCTTCTTCTTCTTCTTCTTCTTCTTCTTCTTCTTCTTCTTCTCCTCCTCCCCCTCCTCCTGCTCCTCCTCCTCCTCCTTCTTCTTCTTCTTCTTCTTGTTCTCCTACGTCTTCTTCTTCTTCTTCTTCTTCTTCTTCTTCTTCTTCTTCTCTTCTTCTTCTTCTTCTTCTTCTTCTTCTTCTTCTTCTTCTTCTTCTCCTTCTTCTTCGTCTTCTTCTTCTTCGTCTTCTTCTGTTTTTTTTCCTTCTTCTTCTTTCTCTACTTCTTTTTCTCCTCCTCCCCTTCCTCTTCCTCCTTCTTCTTGTTCTCCTTTATCATCTCCTTCTTCTTTTTCTTCCTCTCCTCCTCTTTCTTCTTGTTCTCCTTTATCATCGTCATCATCATTATCTTCTTCTTCTTCTTCTTCTTGTTCTCCTTCTTCTTGTTCTCCTTCATCATCTGCCTCCTCCGCCTCCGCTTCCACCTCCTCCTCGTCCTCATCCTCCTCCTCCTCCTCCTCCTCATTCTTCTTCTTCTTCTTCTTCCTCTCCTTCTTCTGAGACAGCAGCAAGAAGTATCGACCGCTGGTGAACTTCGTTTGGCCTACGGATATCTCCAGAATTGGCAGGCTTGGCCATGGGAATGGTATTCCCATGGGATTCCCGTGGGATTCCCATGGACAGCAAGGGACAGTAGCCATGTCATAGCACTTGATCTACGTCAGAGCTACCCTTAATTTTTAATTTTTTTTTTTAACCTTTTTAAAGCCTGTTATCCTTCTTTTTTCTTTACTTATTTGTATCTATTCTTTATCTTGTGGTGGGACACCGGATAAATAAATAAATACACATAGCCTTTTATTATATAAGATTACATTTTTGTGCATCACCAGCAAAAATAGAAGACATGGTTAAGTCAGATGTTACTAAGAAGAAAGGGAATGTGGACACGAATAGCTGGGCCATTGATTGAATCGCTTTTTCTAAAAACTAAACCTAAACTTTCATAAATTTCATAATTTTATTTAAACTGTATTTCATATTAAAATTATAATGGGAATCCCATGGGATGAGATGGGACAGGCATAAATTACCATGGGATGGGACAGAAGAATATGTCCCATGGGCAAGCCTGAGAATTGGCACCCGGAAAAGAAACACACACACATACACACACACACACACACACACACACACACACACACACACACACACAAACACACACAAATCAACATCTCAACTGTATATACTGAATAGTTATAGTTAGTTGCACATCCAAAAAAAGAATTACGAAGCCAACAACAAGGTAAGGTTAAAGTTAGTTTCATATACCATACAGGACGTCGCAGTCAACCTCAACATTTGTGGGGGTTTTTTGGCATGTTTTACATTCAGTAAATTAATCCTACAAGTTATCCATAATGCTAGCTTCTCTGTGAATAGAGTTAGGTTGTCCTCTATGATGAATGAAAGAAATTCACAATTGTTGAAAGAAATAAACAAGAGGCAATTGAAATATTTTGGCTACGTTAGAAGACATAACACTCTTATAAAAACCGTAATTGAGGGTAAGACTGAAGGCGAGACAGTAAGAGGTAGATGACACAAGTGGGAAGATAACAGCAAGAGATTGACAAACATCAATCTGACAGAATGTACAGTCAGCACGAGAGACAGTCTTGGGGATCAAATGCAGCCATCATTCATTATGGGACCGGCACCTGATTTATTCATTTACTTTCAGTTGTTTGACATTGCTTTCTGAGTGACTGCATATACCATGTAATAGAAAAACCCCAAAACTATGAAGGTTTTTGTTTTTACTGAGAACCTTGAAAGTGTGGTAGAAAGTACAATAACCAAGCCGTCTTGTAACCTGTCAATATTTGTTAAGGATGTCAAGAGGTCAAGCCTGTGACATCACGGTGCAAACGAACATGGTGACGTCATATAGACAGTTTAAATATGGCTGCCCCACTTTTGACAGACACCAAAGGGAGCCGATTTCTGTTATCCGATTTTTTAATTTTTTTTTTAGTTTTACAAGTTGTGGACTGCGCCTGGTCGTGCAGCCAGCAGGGTTAGGATCGGCTAGCCTCTCCCAGAAGGGGTGAAAAGTGAAATTTAGTAGCCTAACGATGACCCGCAGTCTACACAAGCCAATCCCACCTCCACGCGGTGTAGACTGGGAAACCATAACCACGAGGTCATGGGCTAACATGGCTATGGCTCGCCAAAGGGGATGAACTCCTTATGATCAGATTTTTGTCCTAAACCTGCGGCTGGCCTAGTAAGCCGGCAAGGGGTCTTCATACCGCTCGTAGAAAAACTAAGAAATATAAACGGATTGACCCAAATGGATATAGACCCGACAATATTAATGGACTACGAGATAGATGAGCGATTCAAAAAATAGGCACAATGAAGGTCTGCGGTTTTAATAGTAAAGAAGAAGAACTTATAGAAATAATGGAAGAGAGGAAAATTAGACTGTTGGGAATAGCGGACACCAGAATAAAAGGGGAAGGTTGCAAGGAGATCCACCTCAATTACACGTTTGTCTACTCTGGAGTGGTACAGCAAGAAAGGCCAAGACACGGTGTGGAAATAGTCATTTAACGACGGCTAGCAAGAGGAATACTAGAAATTATATATATATATATATATATATATATATATATATATATATATATATATATATATATATATATATATATATATATATATATACATATAAGAAAAATCATAACAGTGAGAATAAAAGAACAAACAATTACAACATATGTACACATATACGCACCATGAAATACAAACAATAAATGAGCAAGAATGCGAGGAATTCTACGAAGACATCCATGACATGCTAAATAAAATAGATAAGCAGGACAACATCATAGTTATGGGAGACTTTAATGCAAGACTATGACACAACAGAGCGGGCATAGAAAAACATCTTGGAGCATTTGGAGACCAACATAATGAAAGAAATGATAACGGAAGTAGACTGATAGAGCTATGCAGCCAACACGACCTCTGTATAACAAACACATACTATAAACACAAAGACTCACAAATATACACCTGGTATAAATGAACGAACGAATGAATGAACGAATTTTATTTTCGAAGGGTAACAAATTGGGCACCCAGGCCCCTCTTACATACGGCTGTTCCAATCACTCATCTTTCGTTCATCAGTGCATGGTGCATTCACATAGGAAAAAAACATTGTCAAATGAATGTTGTAAGCATAAACAATGCATGGTACCATGTTATGAGACAAATCCCTCACCCACCCACCCATCCCCTATCCATCCACGTGTCCCCCACACACACACATCCACCACCCAACCACACACATACCCACAGGCACATACATGACCCCATTCATCCACCCATCCCCCAACCCACACACCCCACACACACCCCCATATACATCATCTCCCCACCCACACACAAACATCTCCCACCCACCACACATCCCCCACACACATCCCCTACCCACCCACACACAAACCCAGGCACACATGCAAGCAACCACCTATCCATACCCACCCACACATCCCCCACCTTCACATATCTCCCCACCCACACGCACACATCCTCCACCCATGCCATAACCTACCAACACTCACCCACCCACATATCCTCCACCACCCACCCACACACCCCCAACCACTCAGCCAAACACATCCCTCAACCACATATCCAACACCCAGACACACATATTTCCGCCAACTAATATATCCTACACTTACCCACACACAAAACCCGCACCCACCCACACATCCCCCACTTACACACATATCACCCACCCACACAATCTCCCCCACCCACACATCCCGCACCCATACACACATCCCCTCCCACCCCAACCTACACACACTCACGCTCCCACACATCCTCCACCCACCCATTCGCCAAACACCCCCTCCCCCGATCTCCAATCCCCAATCACAAATCCCTTAACTACACATCTCACCACCCATACACTCAAACACACATCTCCCCACCCATACACACATCCTCACCCATCAACACATTCCTCATTCAAAAACACACCAACCACCCACACACACCCCACCACCCACATATACCCCACCTACACACATCTGCCTTCCCACACACACACACATCCCCACCCATACACTCATCTCTCACACACATCCACCCACTCACGTACTCATCCATCAACCACTCACACCCACACACCACCCACCCAATGGTTGGGAACATGGATCAATCTAAATGGAACAATCTAGATACTAAAAGCCAAAATGACTTTATATTAACAAGAAACAACAGAAAGAGAAATATATTAGATGCAAGGGTAGTGCCCAAATTAAGTATAAACACAGACCACAAAACAGTCGTTGTCACAATAAGAACCATCAGTAGAAGAAAGCAATGACCAGGAAAATACATGCCATGCGAATCAATAAACTTAAAACAACCTCCAAGAACTAACTGAAATCTTTGTAAAATTACCTATAGAAAGAAAGACAGTGGAAGAAGAATGGGAGATATTCAAATCAAGCATTTTAAATACTGCAAAAATAAGACGACAAAACACAAAACACGTTAAAGAAAATAACAGGTTGGTCGAACGCATAAGAAAGAAAGCTGTTCAAGACACAAAGGAAAAATATAAAAAGTGGTCAAGAGCAAAAAGGAATACGATTACATAGAATATAGAATAGCGAGAAGACATATGAAGTAAAGAGAGAAAAACAAAAAAGACTAGGAAGAGTATGGAGAAACCCTAAATAAAAACTACAAGGAGGCAACTATAAACTTCTACAAAAAGATAAATGCAATTAGAACCAGGGGAGAACCCTTTGACCCAACTGAAATAATTAACAGCGTAAATGGAGCACCAATAAGTGAACAAAACCAATCCTAATAAGATGGAAACAGTTCTTCGATCAACTTCTCAACATCCCATCAGATGTCAAAGGAATTCAAGAGACCTACACAGATGCCACCGAAGAACTAGAACAAGACATGCTGAAAGAAGAAATTATTAAATTAAAATTATTATTAATTAAAGAAACAAGAATAGTAGGAACATCATGATTACATAGACTATTCAACCATGTGTGGTTAGAACAACAGTATCAACAACTTAACTTTGACAGGCATACAAGGATTCCTCTTTTGTACCACACGAAATGAGAACTCGTACGTCGTACAAAAGGATACAATTATAATACAGTTTTATTCTGAGCTAGTTGTACAGTAGCTCTGCGAGCGGATAACCACATAGGTCATACACATCATGGTATATCGTGATGATGTTATGTGAAAGGTGATATCGATGGTAATATTTATCGAAGCTAAGTCTAAGTCACAACTATTGCTATTGTCCTTTTTAAGCAACAAAGTATTCTCAGCGAATACATCAGTCTGTCTCCTACGCTGTCGAGTCGAGGTCTGGCGATCTTCGTGGCGTGTCCAGCCACGAGCAGTTGACTCTTCGCGCATCAGCTAGTTTGCGTGCTCGGAGTCCCAGCACGCAGTTAGTAACTGGTCGACTGGTTAGAGTTACCAGTATTTCCTTGACACTTCTCGTAATACGGGCTTCCCCACTCTATTATGGGCAACTCCAGCTCACGTCTTACAGTGTCCCCTTTTTGGACACGAGTGTGTCCAGTTGGAGAACTATTTATAGTTCTCACTCGTGCTTCTGTCCCTTCTGTCCCTATTTCCTAGATAGCTATGTTCTCCTTATCCTGTCTAGGTCTATTTCCATAGTTCTACTTCTATCTTATCTATTAGGTTCCTTGCAGCTCTTTGACAAACAGATACCACGAGACTGGGGAAACGCCATAATAATCCCAATTTTTTGAGTCATACTGGGAAAATATTTTGCAAAATTCTTTAGAAAAGATTACGAACTACTATAGAAGTTAAGCGAAACACAACTTGAATTTAGGAAAAACAAAGGATGCACAGTTGCCATTTTCGCTCTCAGACAAATTATAGAACATCAATCAAATTCAATGAAACACTTTACTTAGCCTTTGTCGACCAAGAAAAGGCTTTTGATAGAGTAGATAGAAACAAGCTGTGGGAATTCCTTAAACTATATGGAGTGAGTACACATCTAACAAACCTATGTAGAAGCTTATACAACAGTGAATGCATAGTGGGGGAAACTGGAGGACACTCAGAACCCTTCACCATAAGATCCGGAGTACGACAAGGTTGTATCCTGTCCCCTCTCTTGTTTATAACATATATAGACAACATATGTAAAGAAACCAACCAAACAGAGACCACAAGAACACTGCATGACGAGAACACGGAAGAAGAACCATCTGCAAATCTAACCATTAGAGAACTCCTGCTTGCTGACGACCAAGCACTAATAGCAACATCAGAAGCTGAATTACAAGACCACATGAATAGTCTAAATGAAATGTGTAGGGAACATAACATGAAAATTGGCGCAAGTAAAACAGAGGTAATGACTGTCACTAAAGAAGAAAAAGCAACAACGATTCACCTTAACGAACATCCCTTGAAACAAGTAAAGAGTTTCAAATACCTAGGAAGTTTAATATCATCAACTGGCAAATCAGATCAGAGGACGAGATCGAAAATAGATGCAATAAGGCAAACCAACTCAATGGACAAATGCACCAATAGTAAAGAACAAACATGTGTCAATAACTACTAAGAAAGCACTTTACAACACAATCTTCCTACCAAATCTATGTTACCAATGCAAAACCTGGACAATGACAGAAAAAGAGAAAAGAAAAATCACAACAACAGAAATTAGATTTCTGAGAAGAATACTTAATGTATCAAGAAGAGATAAGATCAGAAATGAAGAAATCAGGACTAAATCGGGGGTTGTAACTGCACTAAATTGTATTAGAAGGCAGCAAGTCAAATGGTTTGGCCATGCAAGTAGGTTACCAACTAACAGTATACCACAACAAGCTATGAAAAACAGACCAGAAGGAAGCAGAGGAAGAGGCCGACCACGTAAACGATGGACGCAGGGAATAATAGAGTCCATGGGAATATCGATACATGAAGCCCATAAGCGGGCACTCTCCCGCTGTTTATAATTCACCTCGACACCGCAAGGTACAACAGGGACATGATGAGATGAGAGATGAGATGAGTGGGTTGTTTTTTTTAAAAGAGAGGTCGTGAACCATTTAGAAAGTCATCGGTGAATGAAGGTCCAGTATGGTGATGCATGCCTGTCAGTCCAGATGGTGTATGAGTGGAGTCGGAAGTTTCGACCCGCAATCAAATCCAAGCGACGTTGATTTCTGAGTAAAGGTTCCTTTTCCAACATGACAATGCTCGAACCCGTACTGTCAGTGCAACGATTGACACCATCGAAGACCTCCATTTTCAGTGTGTATTACATCCCCCGTACTCGCCAGATCTAACCCCAAGTGATTTCCACGTGTTTGGACAATTCAAAGTATCATTGTGGTGAAAATGTTATCATTTGAAGGCCCGGAACAGGAAAATGTTGTGGATATGTGATCTGTTAGCACCACCACATGTTTGTGGGCCGGCAGGCATGGCAGAATAGGTGGCCAGTTATTCTTTCCAGTACTGAATGATGGCTGGTCTCCCTGGCCTAGACGTTTGACTTCTTTCTCCGTAATCCCGTATACTCTCTTGAGTAACGTTACGTCCGCGAGATTCGGTAGCGGTTCTCACCGCATCGGTAACTTACGGGGTATGTGAGCCGGTCGCTCAGAAAGCAATGGCAAACTACTGAGAGTAATCTTGCCATGAAATCAACAATCAGCTGAAAGATGCTGGTGTTGACAGCGATGTCCTGTAAAGGATATGTGAACAAACAAACAATCAAAAAACTGAATGATGAATCCAAGGAAGGCAGCAGGTGCGCAACTTACCCACTCCCGGCACGGGGAGATAGAGATGAAAGATAATAATACGGGACTCTATCAAGGCCCCGTAATTGGAATGAGTACACTTTAATCCCTTTACACTTTTTGAGGGCAAATGAGTACACTACGAGGGCAAGTTTCAGTGTCGGTCGATCAGTCCTACCTGGCACAGCTCGAAGCTCCCCAGTAGGCGACCAGTGGATGTGACATGGTGGTAGTAGCAAATATACAAGGGTTAAGTAGGTAAGGATCCTACTAGTGGTCTAGCAAACTGGTAGGGAATTTACTTTATCTTAAAATTCTGCTCAATATTCATGGGGGAAATTGGAGTAAATGAGCTAGTCACAGGCGCTGGAGCGTCAATTACCCCTCCCCACGACGCCTAATGGCATAAGTGGACGAAAAACAAACAAACACAACTGAATGATGAAAGCTGGCATGCAAGTTTTGTCGCTCCATGCCTTTGTCATCAACTTTACACCACGCGCCCACTAATACATGTAATATAACATGTTATAATCACCCACCTGGAACTGACAAAACAAAGCATGTTGCTTTAGGTATACACAGGCTATATATCTCTTGGGCTGGGCCCTACTCTTTGACTAGCCCCATTGACTAGCCCCATTTGTAGAGATCCTGCCAATGGTGTGACCTCGCTTACATACACTCCACACTGACATGAATACCACATACTGATTGATTCAGTGCCAAACAAAAAGAAGGATCAAACAAAAATAGTGGCGAAAAATTGGAAGTAGGGGAGTATCACACTTAAAACTTAAATATTGTAACATGGTAGCAGACATGTTGTAACATATATCAAATTAAAAATGGTTCATGGGGAAAACTACTGTACATATATATGCCTATGTTAGTTACGGAAAATCGCTTAAGACGATTAATCATCCAATGTCAATTAATCAGTTGTGGTAAACGTTCTGGCCTATCCATCCACCCACCCATCTGCCAAGTAGTAGCGCAACTGATATGACGTAAACAGATATTCGTGACAAAGTCGCGAACCAAAGTTTAGTAGAAACTAAGACCCTGACGTAGAAAACAGAAGACGTCAGAAGAATTGTCAACAACAACAGACATTCAGATCTGAGAGCTGGACAAGAGAGGCAGCACGTTGTAGTTATCTCGAACGTGGGAGATATTTACTGGCAGGACAACGTTATCATGGCCAACACATATTGCAGAGGATGAAGAGAAGACTCATTAACGTTATATCTATGAGCACGAGTAGACAGGAAACGATGGCGGTAACGCTTGATCTCGAGGATGCTTACAATAGAGTTCGATATGATATTTTGATGACCGCACTGATGGAGAAGGGGGTCAATCCCTGGTTGGTGAACTGGATAGCAGCCGTCCTGCACTCTCGTCGGGTTGCTCTCCGTCTGGGCGCATGGACCTCAGAGCCACATATGTTAACCCCGGGACTGCCACAGGGATCTGCAGTCTCACCGGTGCTCTTTAATGTGTATACCTAGAAGCACCAGGGGTTGGAAGAATACTAACATTTGCAGATGATATTCTTGCATATAGGCAGGGGAGAGATATGGAGCAAACAGCCCAGGAGTTACAGGCGACAGTAGATAAAGTGATTGACTGGTGCACAGAAATGAGTGCTGTCATCCACCCGGAAAAGGCGGCTGTTTTGTGGTGCTCTCTGGACAACAGGATTGTAAGAGCTGATGTCCCAAGCCTCGCGATAGATGGTAGAAATGTCAGCAGAGAGAACAAACTGAAGTATCTGGGGATCACATTTGACAGGAGCCTATCCCTCAAGGACCATGTGGAGACGGTCGTGACAAGAACTCATATGGGACTCAATGCACTTAAAACTATGGCTGCAATGGACATAGAGCAGAGAATGATTTTCACACTATACCAGCACTTGATCCTCTCAGTAATTGATTATGGATTAGGTCTGCTCACTGTCTCAGAGAGTCAGCTGGTGAAGTTAGAGCGCATACAGAACGAAGCTATGCGGGTCATTCTGGGATGCACTAGAGACACCCCAGTAGTGTGTATGCGTTACATCTTTGGTCTGTCGACTGTTGCTGGTAGGCTCAAGGTGATGCAGGCGAAGGCATACCTCAGAGTAGCTGCAGACACAGACCACCCACTGCATGAGGCGCTGGATGCAGTTAAGGGTCAGCGACTGATAAGAGGGAAATCATGGATGGCTCAGGGGGAGGATACGATCAGACAGGTGTGCCCCCTGGAGAACATTAGGCGTGGAGAGGAGTGGGTCAGAGTGCCAGCGGAGCAGTCAGACTTGTGCAAAGTTATAATCACATTAAGCCGGGAGTGCAGGGAGTGGCCAGCAGGGGTCACGGAAGTGGAAATCCAGCAACTAATTCAGGACAATGCTCACTCGAGTGATGTGATTATCTACACAGATGGTTCGGTGTCAAGAGGTGAGAGAAGTGGCTGGGGGTTCATAGCCAAAGCTAATGGTCGATGTTTGGGGCAGGAGAGCCTGGCATATGATATCACAACATCCAGCTTAAGAATGAAAGTGGAGGCAGTCACTGCGGCTCTGCGCTGGATGGAGAATACGACACACACACACACACACACACACACACACATCGTGATTGTAACTGACTCAGAAAGCATGCTGGCGAGGGTGAGGACGGGCAGACTTCGTGCGGGGTGGCTTGCTTCGCTTCGGAGGTCACGGGTGACAAGCATCGCCTGGATCTTTTCTCCGGGGCATGCCGGTGTGCTGGGAAATGAACAGACAGATTGGCTGGCTCTGCAGAACTTGGTAGAGTATTGATACATGACAAGGCAGACGTGGTTGCGGCCTTGTGGGAGCACGTGCACACCTCGGAGGAGCAATGGATTACCATGGTCTGGCAAGAATGAGACAACGAGCAATGACGAAGGGATCTGGCCGACGCTCAACGCTCAGCGGAAAGGCGAGACGGACTTATAATCAGATTGCTGCTGGTACTGTTAGTGTTGGAACTCTTCGCTGGCTGCTGAGGATGGGGACGGAGCACTTATGGGAAAGCCCCGAATGCTGTGATGTCGATTCCTGAATCAATCAATCAATCAATCTATGAGCACGAACAATGGACAGATGTCAACATATCACAACGGAACATAGAAGTCACGGCAAGGTGAAATCTATCCTGATTGGGAATGAGAGAAGGACCGGGACATTAATTAATAGTCACTAGGGTCGGGCACCTTAAGCGATGTATATTATTAAATATTATTGTAATTACCGTCCCGCCTAGCAATTACAGGCCCGGTAAACATATCTTGTCATATTTTTGATTAATCGTCTGGAGATTGCAACAGACTTGATGTCGGGCAAATAAATTATTCCTTCAATTACATGAATGCCGGCCTTCAAGTTTTATTGCCGTTACTGTTACACGCTTCTAGAATTGTTTGGAATTGTGTCACACCCTGGACTTTAACGTTGCTGATTTGTATTTGAATTCTGTTACAACACATTCCAGCACCATCCATCTATCCATCTATCAATTCGTCCATCCATCCATCCATTCTTTTCATAGGGGAAAAAACAATTGTTCACCACGTGCCATGCCGGAAAGCGTGGGCGGTCATGACTTGCCATTTCACTCGATCACCAGCGTCGTGGATCAGCTCAGTGTTCCTGTCTCGTCCATGCCATGTGGCCAAGCCATCCAGGTATTTTTCTCTCGGTCTTCAACTTGGTCTGTTCCCTTCGATCTTGCCAGTTGTCACTAAGTTCTCCAGTCCATTTCTTCTCATAACATGTCCAAAATATTTTGACTGTCTACGTCTAATTTCTCTAATCAATTTACGATTTTCATTTGTCTCTTGTAGTACTTGGTCATTGGTTTTTCTGTCTGTCCATGGTATTCTTTGCATTTTCCTCAGAAACCACATTTCTGCAGCCATCAGATGTTTTTCAGCTTGACTGCACATTGTCGAAGTTTCACATCCATACAAAAGAACAGGCTCTATGTATCCCCTCAACACTCTTTTTCTCGTTTCAATTGACATCTTTTTATTGGTCAGAATGTTTTTCATCTTGCTAAAGGCTACTTTCGCCATGGCGATTCTTGTTCTAATTTCTTCAAGGCATCTCCCATCAGATGTTATGACTGTTCCAAGATAATTGTACCGATTCACTTGTTGAAGAATATTCCCATTTACTTGTATATTACATTGTGGTACTTCGTTCTTCCTAGTGACGACCATAACATCTTCTTACAATTTAATTCCAACCCCAACTGCCCACTGTGTACAACAACTGCGTCTAGTAATTGTTGTAGATCTTGTGCATTGTCTGCAATCAATACTGTATTATAAGCATATCTAAAGTTATTGATGTTTCTTCCTCCAATGCTGATTCCATTTATATCTTCTACATTCCTGAAAATATTTTCACTGTATAGGGAAAAAAAGATCTGGAGACATTACACATCCATGCCTAACACCTCTAGGTTGATATTGTCCCACTTCATTATCAATCCTTATGGCAACTTGTTGCTTCCAATATATGTTTTTTATAAGTCTAATGTCTTTCCCATCAATTTGTAGATCTGCAAGAACAACTACCATGTTGACATATCTAACTCTATCAAAAGCCTTTGTATAGTCAATAAAGCAAAGATGTATATCCTTGTTTACTTCTATAGCACGTTCAATAACAGTTCGCAGCATATACACAGCATTTACTGTATCCTTTCCTTCTACAAACCAACATTGTGCTTCCCCTATTTCAGGTTAACTACTGTCTCGTAAAAGTTTTTCATAACAAGCAGACAAGGAATATGAGTCTGATGAATTACATTCGAGACTGGCGCATTATAAAAGGGCAAAAATGCTGAAGTAGACAAGATAATGAGGGGAAGTGCAGGAAGAATTCACGTAATACGACAGAGACGGTAGTAATCGACAGTCGGTCAAATGGTGACAAGACATTTCTTTGACGATTTGACGTCCTTGTTGTTGTCTGCTTCGTAGTTGTCATCATCATCAACATTATCATCATTTTATTATTATATTTTTAACATTGACATCATCATCATTGTCAATATTGTCTACAGGGATGGAAATAACCGACAATCGGTCGAAACGTGAAAAGAAAAATGTGTTTGATGATTTCTAATTCAGGGTAATTTCCGTCATGTGTGACAAGAAACAATTCTAATTGTTTTTGTTTTCGTTTTTTTTTTTTAAATTACGTTTGCTCGCTTTGACCTCAAGCTTAGTCCATATAGGTGCTACTACTTCTTGTGCACTGAACTGAATTTTGAGTGTGGATTAACTTTCCCTACTACCAATGACATTCACCATCAGGCTCCGCCTGCTGAGGTGCTTATAATGTATGTACAAAATGTCGTGGATACATTGGGCATGCGGGTGCATGCGGGTTTATGAGGGTGCATGACTGTGCATGAGGGTGAATGAGGGTGTATTATGGTGCATGAGGGCGCCAGAAGGTGCATGAGGGCGTACGAGAGTCCATAAAGGTGGATAAGTGTGCATGATGGTGCATGGGGGTGCATGAGGGTGTATGACAGTGCATGGGGGTCATGAGGGTGCATGAATGTGCGTGAGGGTCATGAAAGTACATGAGAGTACACGAGGAGCATGAGGGTGCATAGGGGATGTGGGGTATATAAAAATGAATGAGAATGCACGAGGGTGCATGAGAGTGTAAGATAGTGCATGAGGGTCATGGGAGTTGTGGGGTATATGAAGTGAGTGAGAGTGCATGACGTTCATGAAGGGTGCATGAGGGTGCATAAGATTGTATGAGTGTCATGAGGTTGCATGAGGGTAACACGAGGGTGCATGAAGGTGGATGATGGTGCGTGAGGATCATGAGGATGCATGAGGGTCATGAGGGGGAATGAGGGTGTATGAGGGTCATGGAGTGCATGATAATGGATGAGGATATTAGAGCGTTCATGTGGGTGTATGAGAGTGCATGAGAGTGCATGGGGTGCATGTGGATCATGAAGGTGTATGAAGGTGGATGAGTGTGCACGAGGGTCATGAGGGTGGATGAGAGTGAATGAGGGTGTATGAGGTTCATTAGGGTACATGAGGGTGCATGAGAGTGCATGAGGGCGCATGAGGGTACATGACGTCATGAGGATCATGAAGGTGGATGCGTGTGTATGAGGGTGCATAAGGGTGTTGAAGTCATGAATGTGCATGGGGGTCATGGGGATGCCTTTGTGTGCATGAGATGCATGGGGGTGCAGGACGGTGCAGGACGGTGCAGGGGGGTCATGAAGACGCGTGAGGATCATGAGAGTGTATTGTGGTCAAAATAATTAGATAAATTCTTCAAGTTGAAATATACACATGTTCGCACAGTAATGTCAAAATTAGCGTGGTAGAGAATTAACATTACTGTGCGAACATGTTGTATATTTCAGCTTGAAGGATTTATCTAGCTATATTAGTTTATGTTGTGTGATTCCCGCAGTATGTACCTGACGAGATGCAGCGAAATACGTCAGGCTAAAAATCGTGTATTCTATTGTTTGTGTCTTCGTTATTAAAATTCACTACGGAAAACATTGTTTTCATGTTTGTGATTTCTTGGCAAGTTTGCGTTCAGTGGTTTGCCATTGCTTTCTGAACAACCGGCACGCATACCGTTTTATAAAAACCAACGCAAGGCGGTCTGCTGCCAAATCTCCCTCAGCTGTCTTTCGAACACGGTATGCGGGATTATGAATTGTCTTCGTAACCTCTACGCCACAGAGACGGTTCAAGTGTTCACATGCTTCACATATTCTAGGCCAGGGGCGTTAAACTCAATCGCTCAGCGGGCCCAAACTCAGATCATACTTAAGGTTGCGGGCCGAACAGGATAAACATTCAATAAGCCGAAAATTAAACCTTTATTAAACATTAACATGATATCTTATAAAGTTGACGGGGTGTGTTACAATGCTCATTACATCTTCCATGTTGAGGACTTTACCACACAACGATCCTTAGTGTATGATGCGGTAATATGCTATTAATTCACCAGTATAGTTCTCCTGCATCTGTAACCTGTAAGGCCGCATTTCAGAAAATGAAGAGTATCTTGTGCAATAAGTCACTATCACTGAGTGTAAGAAAAAGAGTGCTGAAATGCTATGTAGAACCAGTTTTGCTGTATGGCAGTGAATCTTGGAATGTAAATGAACAAATTAAGAAGAAATTAGAAGCAACAGAGATGTGGTTCCTGAGACGAATGTTGCAAATTCCTTGGACTGCCAGAGTAACTAACAACGACTGCCTGAAACAGGCTAATGAAACCAGAACACTATATACAACAATAAGAAAGATACAAACAGCTTTCTTTGGTCATGCTTTCATGGTCAAACATGATAGAAAACTGGCATCAAAATATTAACAACAATACTCTATGTGCAGCGGTGTTTATAGACTATAGAAAAGCGTTCGATATGATAGATCATAATATTCTAATTAAAAAACTAGAAACAATGAAAGTAAGCTTTAAAATAGTGACACTAATAAAATCAACAGGAAAAAAAAATTAGACAGAAAACAAATAGTATCACACAATCAATCTTTATCTCAAGCCATTACCATTAATATTGGAGTACCGCAGGGATCTATTCTTGGCCCTCTGTTATTTGCCATTTATATAAACGATCTTCCCTTATACCTGTCGTCGTCCTGTGATCTATTTGCAGATGACTGCACAGTATATACAAACGCTATTGATCGTATTGTGCTAGAAGTATCATTGCAACAGGAAATAAATAGGGTAGTTGTCAAGGTCCTAAAGAGGATAGAAAAGAGGACAGACGATAGAGATAAGGACAGGGGGTGAGTACGGTGGAAAGAGAATAGCCTAGATGCTGAAGACCGGACTGTACCCGTGAAAGACAGTGTCACCTTGAATAGAAGTACGCAATACGCCTAGCCTTAACCAGGCGTATGCGAGACACGTGACTTCCAACGGGCTGCACGAGGGGCATATACCTCGTGACCACCGGGCAGTCGAGGAGAAGCCAGACGGGCTTTGGACTTGACATAGAGAGGATGTGTATTTGAGAGTGTGGCAGGATAGACTAGACCTGGGACTTGAGTCGAATAGCTGAGCCGTGTGACTTGTGCTTGTGTGTGTGGCTGCGATAAGAGAGCGTATTGGCTTTATTGTAACGTATTGCTGAATTATCGCCACATTGTGATATGTTATTAATGTGTGCGAGAACGAACGCTGATGAGATATTATTGTTATTGTGATTATATCCTAACGTAATAAATGATATCTTATTGACTCATGTGTTTATGTCTCATCTATGCTCGCACTATCTACCTGTCTTGAACCCTTCACTTTCAAATACCTCTAGACGTTGACAGTAGTTAACTGGAGTCATACAAACCGCATGCAAATTAACATTTCTAAAACTAAATCTATGTTAATAGGAACCAGGCAAAGACTTCACACGCTAAACTCGCAGAGAACTCTACAGCTGCACATTGGTAGCATGCCTATAGAAAGTGTAACCGAGCACAAGGCACTGGGTCTTATCATAGATCAAAATCTAACCTTTAACTCACATGTTCATGCTCTCGTTAAACAAATAGCCAAAAAGTATATCAACTTGCCAAAATTAAAAATTTCCTTGACGAAAACACAAGAAAGATATTCTATACTTCCCACATACAAACACATATTGATTATTGCTCCACAATCTGGGATGGATGTTCCAAATCAATAACAAAACGCCTGTATTCACTCCAGAAAAGGGCAGTGCGTTTAATTAATGGTGAAAAGCTCACCGATATTTCTAACCTACATAACCGTCTTCGGTTACTGCCACTCCACAAACGACTACTTTTTAATAAGGCCAAACTAATTCACAAAATCCTATTTCAAAATGCTCCAAGCTACCTTTGGCCATTGTTTAAATATAACGGAAGACATAAATGTACTTCATGTCCCTAAACCTAGGATAGACTTATATAAAACAAGCTTAGCATACTCTGCCGCTCACTTGTGGAACAATCTTCCACAAGATATCAAAGACACCATAAATAATTATACATACATTCGCAATCTGTTTGAACACTACCTCAGTACTGACTACAGTCCCCCATAAACAATAACAAAAATAATACAATAATAATGGTAAATTATCTCAAACGACAACTAGCCAAAAAAACATTCCCATGTGTATGGTGCCAGCTTCGTGGCTCAGAGCCGGCTTCGTGGCTTAGAGGTTATGACTTTTCTCCGTAATCTCGTATACTCTCGTCGGTGACGTGATGACGGTGAGAATCAGCAGTGGTTTGAATCGCATCGGTAACTTACGGGGTATGTGAGCCGGCCGCTCAGAAAGCAATGGCAAACTACTGAGCGTAATCTTGCCAAGAAATCAATATACAGCTGAAAGATGCTGATATTTGCCACGGAGCCTGTGCTGCCGCTCGTTTATGATATTTAGTAACAGTCAACAACAAAACGAAAGTATCTTCTCACCTGTTTGAAACATGCTCAAACACGGCGAAGTAAATAACTGACGACAAACCGTGAGAACTGAAGGATGGCATTTATTCATGCACTGTAGAATCTTTCATGGATCAAACTACTCGGGGACAAATGAAGTGCCATTTAATGCATGGTCGGTCTTCATTCAAAACATCTAAGAACTAGTTGTCCAAACAATTCTTAAAATCCTACGTCTCCGATTCTCAGTTATCTTCCTTCCACTTGTTCTATCGTTTTCTGTTTCAATATCGTCTAGGTCCTTTACAGAATGAATCTCCGTTGATACCTCATTCCTCTGGAACGCGCCTCCTTCCTTTTCTGACACTCCGAAGCACAGCCGATCTGTTCCGTGAAAAGTCACAACCTCTGTTGTCCTCCTACGTCAGAGTGACGATTCACCGTTTATCACCAGACTCCTAGATCTCCGTAAGCTTTTGAGCTTCAGGATTCTCTAC
Source organism: Cepaea hortensis (assembly GCA_963921405.1). Classification (NCBI taxonomy): domain Eukaryota; kingdom Metazoa; phylum Mollusca; class Gastropoda; order Stylommatophora; family Helicidae; genus Cepaea; species Cepaea hortensis. Next base: position 29,527,460 of record OY992879.1, on the reverse strand, counting down.
CTATTATTAATGACGTCAACCGCGAGTATCTGCCTTATAGCATATCGGTTATCTGTCTTATGGCAATATTGACAGCGATGTCCTGTAAAGGATATGCAAACAAACAAAAAATGTGTATGGCACGTTACACCTTCCTTAGGTATTTATAATGCCCATGTTAAACATTGCCTCAGTGAGTCATTTGTTATTGATTATTTTTCATGCGTTATAATGCTATTGTTCTTTTGTTGTCAAAAATTTGCTTCATAAGTGATGTTGAATGAAAGAGTGTATGAGAGGAAATTGTGAAGAAGGGCAGAATGTCAGACGGGCCTGCGTGCCCAATTCTTAACCCTTTGAAAATAAAGATGTTCATTCAATTATTCATTCATGTAATGAGAAGAGAGGCATTGGAGAACATCGTGACAACTGGAAAGATCGAGGGGAAGAGAGGCAGAGGCAGACCAATAGAAATGATGCTGGATGGATTGAGACGGTGGCACGGAGGAATATCAGCAGCAGAGTTGATCCAGAAAACCAAAGACCGAGATCTGTGGAGAGCCATGAACGCTTCAGAAACTCTCCTTCTGTAAATTGTCGGCCTGATTTTGCGATCTCCTCTGACACAATAAAACTTGCTTTGACTGCAGCATCAGTTTATGATTTTGCTTTGGTGAAAAACATCTGGTGTGATGTTAGATGCCTCTTCAGTTCTTCTACCTTCTGTAGCTTCTGCTCTGCATTCAGGCTGTTAAACTTGTCTTGATGTTTAGTCTCGTAGTGCCGTCTCAGATTATATTCTTTGATCACAGTCACATTATCTCCACAAGTTAGACACACAGGTTTACCGCCAATAGCAGTAAACACATATTCAGCCTCCCAGCGGCTTTGAAAGGCTCTGTTTCAGAATCAACTTTTCTCTTGGCCATTTTAAAGGCTAGCTTTGATTTTAAAAGATTGTGAATCTACCGACTAACGCTTGATTGATATCAGGTTAGCCGTAGCGGGAAAAGGTGATGTAATATCCGGGCATTACACTACTTTCATTTTTTATGTGCCATTCCAAAACGAGCATCTGAACGTTGCTAGGTAACTATAACGACGAACACTAACTCACTACACAACTTTTATTTTCGCTTATTCTGATCGAAGCAAGAACGCTCTCAGGTAGCCTGTCATTCGGAAGGCTGCTAATTAGGGAATTTGATTTGCACTTTTATCGTGAACATACAAAAATATTTTTACCTAAAATTTCTCTTGGGCCGAATATATTGTACGTCGGTTGAGACCTCTCGGGCCTGATATGATTGTACGGCAGGCCAGATGTGGCCCACAGGCCTTGGGTTAGACACATGTGTTCTTGTCCAATGTGGACATTACGAGTTCCTGGAATATGAGAAAACAGTTTCTTTCCGTGTCGCCTTTTCTTCTTTGTCATCATCATCTTCGCGTTCCATGCAGGCTGGTGTAGGCGTTCACGACTCTCCACTGATCTCTGTCTTTGGTTTTTTTGATCAACTCCGCTGTCTTAATCCATCCAGCATCATTTCTCTTGGTCTGCCTCTGCCTCTCCTCCTCTCGATCTTTCCAGTTGTCACGATGTTCTCCAATGCCTGTCTTCTTATCTTTTTTTTTTTTTTTTTTTTTGCATATCCTTTACAGGACATCGCTGTCAACACCAGCATCTTTCAGCTGTATGTTGATTTCTTGGCAAGATTACGCTCAGTAGTTTGCCATTGTTTCTGAGCGGCCGGCTCACATACCCCGTAAGTTACCGATGCGATTCGAACCACTGCTGATTCTCACCGTCATCACGTCACCGACGAGAGTATACGAGATTACGGAGAAAAGTCATAACCTCTAAGCCACGAAGCCGGCGTCTTCTTATCACATGACCAAAATAAGCTGTTTGCCTCTTTCTTATTGCTGTATATAATTCTCTATTTTCATAAGCCTCTTTCAGGCAGTCGTTGTTAGTTACTCTCGCAACATTCGTCTCAGAAACCACATTTCTGTCTCTTCCAATCTATTCCTAAAGTTTTTATTTGCATTCCAAGATTCACAGTCATACAGCAAAACATGTTCTATATAGCACTACAGGACTCTCTTTCTTACATTCAATTAAAGTGACTTATTGCATAAGATTTTCTTCACTACCTGAAATGCAGCCTTTGCTTACCCTATTCTGCTCTTAATTTCTGTTGTGCATCTTCCATCTGATGTTACAAAGGCCCCTAGATATTTAAAACTATCTGGGTCGACCCCAATGCCGTATGGGTGGGAAACATAGAATCCTACCTCTGTCATAAATTCAACCCGGAACTGTCTAACGGGAGCGACAGTAGCTTAGTAGCTAGACACTCGCCTGCCGACCTGGTGGTTATAGATTCGAATCCCCACAGAGGTTAACTTTTATGTGGTCTCCCATATCGACTCGATCAAAAATTGGTACTAAGAAATTTCTTCCGAAGTAAAGGCCAGCGGCCGGGTACTGATTACAATACCCTTCAAGTACTAACAGGTCTAAATAAATATGGGTTTAGCACCATATACCCATTAGCCTTAAGACGCCTAAAAGGGTCCTTTATGTTACCTACCGTCATGGGTGCTATGGGACCGAATCATACCACTGAGGATCCTGATCAAATCCTGACAGGGAAAAAAAAAATACTTGTTTCTTCTTCTGATTGTGGTTTCCTATTAAATATGAAAATATGAGTCCCTGAAGAACAGAATCAAAGACTGTCATGACAGGTATCGGCTTTAATCGTGCCACTGAGGTTCCACGTCGAATCATAACTCAAAGAACGCGTCTCTTCTGCTGTTTGTGGATTAAAATGTCAAAATATGAGACCTTGAAGAAAAGAATAAAAGACAAAATTACACCGCAAAAACGGGTTGTCCAAGAATTAGGTTTCCTAAAGCCATATGCAAAGTCTTTAATCCGTCAATATACACCAGACAATTCTAATGATAGATTCTTGACTCAGAACTTAAATATTAATATATTTATTCTTGGTGTAGAAAGGTGGCTGTGTGTGTGGGTGGGTTTTTTTTTTTTTTTTTTTTTTGCGTATCCTTTTACAGGACTTAGCTGTCAACAGCAGCATCTTTCAGCTGTCTGTTGATCTCTTGGCAAGATTACGCTCAGTAGTTTGCCATTGCTTTCTGAGCGGCCGGCTCAGTATCCGCAAGTCACGAGCGGGGGTCGAACCACCTCAGTTCTCGCTCCGCTGCGAGACTCTGCGTGATAAACGGGATTACAGAGAGAAAGTGTTGTAGCCCCACAGCCAGAGTGGGTAGGTGAGTAATAAAGAGAGGGGAAAGAGAGAGAGTGAGGAAGTGAGTGAATGAGTGCGTCAGTGAGTCAGTCAGGGAGGGAGGGAGGAAGTTAGTTATTGATACAGTGAGTGAGTGAGTGAGTGAGTGAGTGAGTGAGTGAGTGAGTGAGTGCGAGAGGGAGTGAGTGAGTGAGTGAGTGAGTGAGTGAGTGAGTGAGTGAGTGAGTGAGTGAGTGAGTGTGTGAGTGACTGTGTGAGTGACTGTGTGAGTGAGTGAGTAATAGAGATTGAGGGAGTGAGTGAGTGAAGGAGGGAAGCAGTGAGTTAGAGAGGGAGGGAGGGGGAAATGAGGTAGTGTGTGAGTGAGTTAGTGAGTGAGTGAGTGTGTGAGTGAGTGAGTGAGTGAGTGAGTGAGTGAGTGAGTGAGTGA
>OY992879.1:29476270-29521270 GCA_963921405.1 Cepaea hortensis | reverse complement strand
TGTGAGCTGTGAATTTCGCGTGAAATGCTTTTACATCTGTCCACGAGTGTTTGTAGCGTGAACTGCATGTTCGGAATGATGGCGGCCGGCTGTTACTAGATTTACTGGTTTGCCTTTTCGGTTCACGAGTTCTTTTTTCAGGAGACTCCTGGGAGTCGTCGCTGCAGCTACAGAGTTCGTGCTTTGTGAGGCGCTTTCGGCGGGTCGCCCTGCGGAAAGAGACCTAGGCATATGGGATGAAACCCGGGTCAATGAAGTCTTTCTGGTGACTACCGTTTCCATCGACGATGAACTGTATTTTTCGTAGAGGACTTTTGTGTTGGCATTCTGGCGCCGGCATTATGCACAGTACGCAAGGGTGCAGTCACTTGTGAGGCAACCAGGACTGCAAGAGCTGTCCAGAAAAGACAGAACAGAAAAACCACTGCAGAAAATCCTCCTCCTAAAGCGTCAAACATTCTTTGTCCACATTGTCAAAGAACGAACATTTCCAGCCAAAATAGGCCTTATCAGTCTTAGAACTCACGGCTCCATACTTTCAACCCCACTGGATGAAATGAATGGTCATCATCATTCTTGATGGACAAACAACATAATAACACATTATGCACAGTGTGCCTGCTCGGGCTGTTGGCTTGCCGATACTCCTGTTTATTCCATTGTTCACATAGGGCAGTGAGGAGTGTTTTGTGTGATATTCACTGGCACAGGAACAGAGCAATATGGGGACGACCCGTTGCCGTGAAGCTGGAACCGCGACTAAACTAAACTATACCATTCTGTGATGTGGATAGCAATACTGTATCATCAGCATGTCGAATCTCTAGTATTTCATGACCACCGATATTTAGCGCATCATATAGCTCCCTGTTTATATCATCTCTTACATTTCTCATTATATTTTCGGCGTACAGGTTAAACAAATAGGGTGACAGCACGCAGCCCTGGCGGACTCCTTGCTTGATGTCAAACCAATCTGATGTCTCGCTATCTATTCTAACTGCTGCTTGTTGGTATAGATAGAGCATTTTTATGAGTTGTACTACATGTGATGGAAATCCCATATTCCTCATGATTTCCCAAAGTTTCTGATGTCGTACACATCCAAATGCCTTTGAATAATCCACAACACATGAGAATAGGTTTACATCTACACTTCTCTATTATTAAACGCATGTTGAGTATGTGATCTCTTATTCCTCTTCCTTGTCTAAATCCAGCTTGAATCACGTTAAGCTCTTCTTCCATTTTCTTACGAAGTCTTCCCATTATGATGTTTAGTAGAATGTTACTTGCATGACTGATCAGGGCAACAGTTCTATAGTTGGTGCATAATTTCAGATTGCCCTTTTTTGGTATTGGAATGAAGATATTTCTCTTCCAATGTTTTGACAATATACCATATTCCATATCTTTTTACATAATGTGTGATAGATTTATATGCTTTCTTCCCCTCCCGCTTTAATTATTTCAGCTGGTATCTCATCACATCCTGGTGATTTACCATTCTTCAGGTTCTTTATTGCCCATGCAATGTCATCTAATGAGGGTTCAGGTTCTATCTCTGTTGTCATTGGTTCATGTATATCATTCATATCCTCACAGTCATTCCTGCCATCTTTCTAGAATGTGTGTAAATTCTGTTAAGGTATTTCCCAACTTGTCACATTTAATTGAGGTTGAACATTTCTTGTCAATAACTTCATTTCTTTGAACATTTCGTAATCTCTTCCATTCTACTGATAATGCTCTAATTTAATATTTAAAAAATCTTGTATATATTGGTTTTTGTTCTTTCTTGTGTTCTTTCCTATTTCTCGAGTTAAAGATGAATACTTCATCTTGCTGTTTTCAGAATCACCTCCTTTCTTTTTCAGTTCCCTTCATTGTTTTATTAATTCTAACGTGTCCGGTGTAATCCATGGCTTATGTTGCTTAGCCGGAATTAAATCTTTGGCTGCTGTTTGCTCTCTACCTATTTTTGCGTTGAAGTCTCCCAGCACAATCAGGATGTCCTGTTTGGAGGTTTCTTCTATGACATCTTCCAGATCAGTATAAAAGTCTTCTTTAATATCATCTTCTTTCTCTTTATAATGCATATTTTTATATTGTTGCTGTTCTCTGTTAGCCTTGAATGATGTGTGAATGAAATAATGTATGAGAGTGATAGAAGGGCAGAATTTAGATGGGCCTCCGTGCCCAATTCTTAACCCTTTGAAAATAAAGTTTGTTCGTTCGTTCATTCTCTCTCTCTCTCTCTCTCTCTCTCTCTCTCTCTCTCTCTCTCTCTCTCTATATATATATATATATATATATATATATATATATATATATATATATATATATATATATATACACACCTACCTCTCTCTTTATCCCTCTCCCTAGCTCTCTCTTTATCTCTCTATGTCTCGCTATCTAGCTATACCTCTTTCTCTTTCTCTCTCCTTCCCTCCCTCTCTCTCTCTCTATTTCCCCCCTCCCCCTCTCTCTATCTCACAACCTTTCCCTCATCTCTCTGTGTCTCTCTATCTCTCTTAACGTTCATATATAACCAGTGCCTGTCCAAAAACTACTTTCCATATGCCTTTAAAGTTGCTAAAGTTTATCCTCTACATAAAAATGGCTCAACTGATAATTGCGTCTTGGGTAATTATAGACCTATTTCCTTATTATCGTCGCTATCAAAGCCATTAGAAAAACACATACATAAGATAACACTACATCATTTAATTAACAACGATCTAATAATTGACAGTCAATTTGGGTTTCGACCTAAATATTCTTGCCATAGTGCCCTTACAAAAATGACCCATAACTGGCATCTTTGTATCAACAATGGCAACATTTGTGGAGCAGTATTTGTAGACTTTAAAAAAGCCTTTGATATGGTAGATCATGATATTTTAATTAGAAAATTAAAACAAATGAAGACTAGCACCAATATGGTGAACCTAATTACGTCATTTTTATCTGACAGACAACAAGTAGTGTCCTTCAATAACTGTCTATCAAGACCCACACAACTTAATATTGGTGTGCCTCAGGGCTCAATACTAGGTCCACTGCTTTTTGCAGTGTATATTAACGATCTTCCTTTATACCTCAATACTTCGTGTGACCTACTTGCGGACGATTGCACTATATACACCAGTTAAGAGAGCCTTAGTGACTTAGAGAGCTCTTTACAAAACAAACTTGACAACTTAGTAGATGGAGCAATGAAAACCGAATGTTAATTAACATCGACAAAACCAAATCCATGCTAATAACGATCAGACAAAAACTACAGACCCTAGCCATAATTGGGACACCGCTCGACTGGACACGTTACCTATAATTAATGTAAATGAACTTAAAACATTAGGTCTTTTAATTGACAGACATTTAAACTAGAGCTCTCATGTTCACGTCCTTACCAAGAGAATAGCACAAAAAGTTTACCAACTTGCTAAAATTCAGCACTTTTTGAATGAAATCGCACGAAAAATATTGTATGCATCCTATATCCAATCACCTCTCGATTATTGTTCCACAGTCTGGGATGGTTGCCCTAAATCTAATTTGAAACGACTGTGTTCGCTACAAAACCGCGCTATACGTCTAGTTTCTAGCATAAAGCACGTTGAAAGTAATAAATTATACAGCCATCTAAGACTTCTATCACTTCGAAAGCGCTTCCTTTTTAACAAAGCCAAATTAGTGAATAAAATTATATCTGAAAATACCCCAAAGTATCTTCTACCGTTAATTCAATCCAATGCAATGAACAGTAAGCGCTTAAATTTATTACAGGTTCCTAAGCCTAGATTGGACTTATACAAAATTTGTTTCGCGTATTCTGGTGCTCACTTGTGGAATAGCCTTCCACCAGATCTGAAAACTCCAATGAGTCCCTACACATTCAACCGAAAACTCTTTCATACCGACTATATGCCTCCATAAGTCACCTACTGGTATTATTTTTTCACTATCATTCTTCACTGTGTGTGTGTGTGTGTGTGTGTGTGTGTGTGTGTGTGTGTGTGTGTGTGAGAGAGAGAGAGAGAGAGAGAGAGAGAGAGAGAGAGGGTGAGAGAGTGAATGAGAAAGAGTGTGAGTGGGAGAATTAGTATGAGACAGAGAGAGTGAGAGAGTATGCGTGCGCGTGTGCCTGAGTGAGTGTAAAAGTGAGTGAGTGAGTATGGACGTATGTTTGAGAGACTGAGTGAGAGAATGAGTGAATCTGAGAGAGTGGGTGTGTTGTGTGTCTGCCTGTCTGTGTGATAGAGTGAGAAATTGAGTGAGTGTGAGTTAGAGAGTCAGCGAGTGAGCAAGTGAGTAAGGGAGCGTGAGTAAGTGAGAGAGAATTTGTGGGTATGCGATATCTCTAGCTTGTACTGCCAGTTCATCAGGTGTCATTTCCTCTTGTACAGACATTAAGACCCCAAAACGATTCCTCACTTCTACGTTGTATGCATCCGGTACTACTAAACAACAACTGCTGCTGCTAATATTACTACTACTACTACTACTACTACTACTACTACTACTACTACTACTACTACTACTACTACTACTACTATTACTACTACTACTACTGTTGCTGCTGCTGCTGCTGCTACTACTACTGACTGACTGGCACCTTGCCGTCTTAACAGACGATAGTGTGTAAAATGGGATTAGCTCTCCATAACACAAAGCCTGGGCTGAATTTAGAGACCATGTGTTGCCCATGTAGCATGATCCCACTTTCAGCCTGTCTAGTTTAAGCGAGAGGAAAGGTGACACCAATACATCTGGAACAAGACAAGCTGCAGAAACTGCCGGATCAGCAAAACATTGCTCTAACTGTCCGCATATCGGATCTTCGATCCAAAACCAGTTACCAACCAAGGCTTTAAGCCTGGTCTGCCCAGCCATGCCATTTAGTCTTAAGGGTGCATTTCCTCACACCAGGATAAGGCTTGTACCCTCCCAATTGCGCTCTTCCGCCCGAAGTCGTTGGCACAATGTGGGGTTTGGTGAGGGCCGCCCAACATTCGGCGTTAACAGAAGCAGGTAGTAACGTCTACTGTCATACAGTAGCTCAGTCATATCTGACTAAGGCCTGACTTACTACTACTACTACATCTACTACTACTACTACTACTACTACTACTACTACTACTACTACTACTTCTACTACTACTACTACTACTACTACTACTACTACTACTACTGCAACTACTGCAACTACTACTACTACTACTACTACTACTACTACTACTACTACTACTACTACTACTACTACTACTACTACTGTTGTCATCCATCTGATGCTTCCTCTTCTCCCTCTCTTCTTCTTTACCATCACCATCATTATCACATCCGTCTTCTTTTTCGTCTTCGTGTTCATGCTCTATATTGATGGTCGTCCTGGTTTGTCCACAGCTACTTGTCTCCCATGTAGCGAATTGTTTCATGTACGTATGTTTCACTACGGCACGATGTCAGACTGTCTGCTATCTTCTATCTAGGTATCTTCTTCTGCAACTTTGAATTGTCGCATTTTCAGCTTCGCGACTTTCCATGGCATGGCCACAAGTAAGGATTATCAGCCATGATACGAATAGCTTATCATACACCTGATTTTATTTCCGAAAGACATCTTCATTCAGCAATATCATGTGCCTTGTCGATAAGCATTAGTGGCCATTACTCGCCATCTCTCACGACTAGCGAAGTCTCCAATCAGGTCTGTCTGCTTGTGCTGACTACACCGTATGGCCAAGCCATCCGCGTGATTAGTTCAGTGTTTTCTCATCAAGATGTCTAAATATCATTAGGTTATAGAGTTTAATTATACACCATGTCCCTAAACATTGTGCCTGTCAACATTAACATAGTTTCACATTTAGATAATATGGTATTCCACTGTTTAATATTGTGATTATTTCGGATTTCACCATGTACCATTGCGATAATTCAAGATTTCACTGTGTAACATTGTGATCATATATAATTTAGTCGTTTAACATAGGCACCATATGGAATTTCACTGTTTAACATTGTGATCATGTGGGATTTCACTGTTTGACATTGTGATCATATGGAATCTCAACGTTCAACATTAGAATCACATATAGATTTATGGTTTAATATTAGCAACATGTGGAATTTCGTCTTTTATCATTAAGACCATACGAGATGTCACAGTTTACATTTTTTTTAATATATGGGATTCTCCTTTTGACATTAGGAATAAATAAGATTTTACCGTATTACATTTTAAACATATGGGTTTTCACCATTTCAGATTAAGGATATATGGGATTTCAACATTTCGCATTAGGGATATGATTGATTGATTGATTGATTGATTGATTGATTGATTGATTTAGGAACCGACATCACAGCATTCGGGGCATTCCCATAAGCGCTCCGTTCCCATCCTCAGCAGCCAGCGAAGAGTTCCAACACTAATAGTTCCAGTAGCAATCTGATTAAATGTCCGTCTCGCCTTTCCTATGAGCGTCGAGCGTCGGCCAGATCCCCTCGTCACACCTCGCTGCCTCATTCTTACCAGACTATGGTGATCCATTTGCTCCTCCGAGGTGTACACGTGCTCCCACAAGGCCGCAACCACGTATGTCTTGTCATCCATCAATACTCCACCAAGTTTTGCCGAGCCAGCCAATCTGTCCGCCTGTTCATTTCCCAGCACACCAGCATGCCTCGGAGAAAAGATCCAGACGATGCTTGCCACCCGTGACTTCCGAAGCGAAGCAAGCCACTCTGCACGAAGTTTGCCTGTCCTCACCCTACTCAGCATGCTTTCTGAGTCAGTTACAATCACGATGTGTGTGTATCGTATTCTCCATCCAGCGGAAAGCTGCACTGACTTCCTCCACCTCCGTTCTTAAGCTAGATGTTGTGGTATCATATGCCAGGCTCTCCTGCACCAAACGTCGACCATTAGCTTTTGCTAAGAATCCCCAGGCACTTCTCTTATCTCTCAACACAGAACCATCTGTATAGATAATCACATCACCCGGGCGAGCATTATCCTGAATTAGTTGCAGGATTTCCACTTCCGTGGCCCCTGCTGGCCACTCCCTGCACTCCCGGCTCAATGTGATTATAACTCTGCACAAGTCTGACTGCTCCGCTGGCACTCTGACCCACTCCTCTCCTCGCCTGATGTTCTCCAAGGGGCACACCTGTTTGATCGTATCCTCCGCTTGAGCCATCTATGATTTCCCTCTTATCAGTCTCTGGCCCTTACCTTCGTAACCTCATGCAACGGGTGATCTGTGTCTGCAGCTACTCTGAGGTATGGCTTCGCCTGCATCACCTTGTGCCTACCAGCAACAGTCGGCAGACAAAGAATGTAACGCATACACACTACTAGGGTGTCTCTGGTGCATCCCAGAATGACCCTCATAGCTTCGTTCTGTATGCGCTCTAATTTCACCAGCTGACTCTTTGAGACAGTGAGCAGTCCTAGTCTATAATCAATTACTGAGAGGATCAAGTGTGAAGAGCATTCTCTGCTCTGTATCCATTGCAGTCATAGTTTTAAGTGCATTGAGTCCCTTTTGAGATCTTGTCATAACCGTCTCCACATGGTCCTTGAAGGACAGACTCCTCTCATTACGGATATGTGGGAATTCACCATATCGCATTACGGACGTATTGAATTTCAAAATGTAACGTCTCTTGCGTAACTGACTTCGACGTTTGGCATTAAAAATATATAAGATTTCGTCGTGTAACATTTAAAACATATGGAATTTCACCTTTCAACACAATGATCACATGCGATTTCAACTTTCAAATTTGTGACCTGGAAAATTGGATATGACTGTTGAAAATTACAAACATTTAATATTTCAACGTTTACTAATATGACCATTTCGTTGTCGAGTCTGATGGTTCATTCGCCGAGTATTATTTTGGCAAGAACAGGCTAACCAACATTGAAGAAGGGAGACGCTTTGGCGTAATGACTAGACACTCTGCTGTTGGGCCGGCGGTCAATGGTTTGATCTGCATCGGGCATAATTCGAAATTTTAAACCGTTAACGTGCGCTCCCTGGTCGAAGCAGCCTCTAGTGGGTACCAGAAAATGTCTTGGGAAACAAAGGCGATCGTCGTGATACTGAACACATCACCCAGCGAATACCCATTGGTTTATACAATTATGGGGTTGATTCATATGTCTAATGTTACTAGGTCGTGCAGACTGGTATTAAAACTTACTTAAAGTATTACAGGCGAACGTATAGTCGTTATTTGAGCAGAGAGAGAGGGGGAGAGGGGGAGAGAGAGAGAACGAACGAACGAAACAACGAACGAACGAACGGACGAACAAATGAACTTTATTTTCAACGGGTTACAAATTGAGCACACAGACTTGTCTTGCATTCCAATCACTCACCTTTCGTTTATCAATTGAGCATGTTACATTGTCAAGTGAATATTGTAAGCACGAACAATGCATATTACAATGTTATGAGACGGGTAATCAGGAGAGAGGGGGAAAGGGAGAGATGGGAGAGAGATATACAGAGAGAGGGAGAGAGATAACCAGAGAGAGGGGGGATATACAGAGAAAGTGAGATATATATACAGAGAGGGAGAGAGAGATAACCAGAGAGAGGGAGAGGGATATACAGAGAGAAGTGGAGAGATATACAGAGTGAATGAGAGGCAGAGAGGGGAAGAGATGGATAGAGATATATAGAGAGAAGGAACGAACAAACGAACGAACGAACGAACGAACAAACTTTATTTTCGAAGGGTAACAAATTGGGCACGCAGGCCCGTCTTACATTCGGCCCTTCCAATCACTCATCTTTCTTTCATCAACAGTGCATAGGAAAAAATATTGTCAAATGAATTTTGTAAACATAAACAATACATATTACTATGTTATGAGACACATCCATCACCCACACACACATCCCCTATTCACTCCAACTCCCCCACCCAACCACACACATAACCCACATACACAAACAATCCCCCACCCATCCACAACATCCCTACACCGACACATCTCCCCACCCACACACACCTCTCACCCACCACACATCCCATCCACCCACACCCCAAGCACACAGTGAGAGAGAGAGAGAAATGGAAAGAGATGTAGAGAGGGACAGAAATAGAGAAAGGGAGAGCTAGGGAGACAGAAATAACATGAGAGTTAAAGAGAGATAAACAGAGATAGAACGAGATAGACCGAGACAGAGAAAGAGAGATATACAGAGAGACACAGAGACAAATAGAAAGAGAGAGCTAGATATAGAGTAAATGAGATAGCTCACTATCACATATATTACTACTACATCTGTTGTTGTTTGTCCATTAAGAATGATGAGACCATTCATTTCATCCAGGGGGATTAAAAGTATGGAGCCGTGGTTTTTTCTGTCCTGCCTTTTCTTCACAGCTCTTGCAGTCCTGGTTGCCTCACACATGACTGCACCCTTGCGTAATGATGCACGCCACGAATTTCGGTCTCTGGCTGCAGTCTCCCAGGTGTCATGATGAATTCCAAAAGCATTCAGTGAGATTTTCAGAGTGTGTTTAAAGCGTTTCCTCTGGCCGCCTTGGGAGCGTTTACCACAACGCAACTCGCCGTAAAAAAATTCGTTTAGGGAGAATGTGACCTGGCATGCGAGTCAAATGACCAGCCCAGCGAATCTGATTCTTCATTAGTTGTTGTTGTTGTTGTTGTTGTTGTTGTTGTTGTTGTTGGTGTTGTTGTTGTTGTTGTTGTTGTTGTTGTTGTTGTTGTTGTTGTTGTTTCTTCCACGTATGCCGTTAGGCGTCATCGGGATAGTTAATTGGAGTTCCAGCGCCGTGACTAGCACTTTTCCTCCAATCCAATTTTCTCCATAAATCTTGAGCAGAATTTTTAGGATCAAGTAAATTCCCTACCGGTTTGCTAGACCAGACGTAGATTCCTTACCTACTTAATCCATGTATATTTGCTACTAACCACCATGTCTCTTCCACTGGTCGCAAGAATTACAAGCCCCAATCCCTAGCACGAAGGAGATTCATCGGGTTTCCCAACCCTTTCGGGCCAGGGAGGCATATTCTTCATCAGTAGAGTGTGGATACTGGGCATGGATGCTCTTTCTAGGACTTCAGTGTCTGGGGTCTTGTCTTGCCATTTAATCTTCAGTAGCTTCCTTAGGCAGACTGTGTGGAAGTGGTTTAATTTCCTAGCGTGTCACTGATAAACAGTCTAGGTTTCACAAGCATATAGCAGTGTGGATAATACAACTGCTTTGTAGACTTTTAGCTTTGTTTGCAGGCTTATTCCAATTCTGTCACTACATCTATCACTACTACATCTATCACTACTACAGCTATCACCACTACATCTATCACTACTACATCTATCACTAATACATCTATCACTACTACATCAAGATATATATATATATATGGTTACTATGGGCTTTATTAATAGAGTATATTCTGATTTACTTTAGAAGCTGGCTGCTGGGTTTAAATTGAGGCCATTTCAATTATTTCCATTAGGTCAGGTCTTGCAATAATAAATCTAATCTACACTAATCTATTTGGTTTGCTTTGTCGTCCCACATTAAAATTATAGTGCCAGTGTCTATAATAAGCATGCCAAAATTGTGTGCATACAATGAAAGCTGCATATTTTACTACCCATTTAAAATGTTTAATTAGGTCAGAGCATGTGTTAAAGAATAATAATGAAGTGTACATATTTCTCACTTTTAATAAGAGAAACAACAGTTTATGGTATATATGTATTTTTTGTTGCATTTCCTATTTACAGGATATCACTGTCAACACCAGCTGCTGTTTTTGATGTTCAGTAGTTTGCCATTAATTTTCTGAACGACCGGCTCCCATACCAAAACGGTAAAATCCCAGTGCGCACACGGCCTGCTGCCAAATCAGTCGCCGCTGCGTTCCGAATGCGTGGTAGGTTGCTCTCGAATCGTATTCGCAAGCCTTTAGGCCACAGAGACCGGCGATATATATATATATATATATATATATATATATATATATATATATATATATATATATATATATATATATATGTGTGTGTGTGTGTGTGTGTGTGTGTGTGCCGGTCTCCCTGGCGAAGGCGTTAAGGACGGCTGTTCGTAATCCCGTATACCCAGGTGCAAAACACAGCTGCGCGAGATTCGGAAGCAGATCACGTCGCGTTGGTTTCTTACGGAAAGGTATTGAGCAGGTATCCAAAAAAATCATATATATGCTGGTCTACCTGGCGAAGAGGTTAAAGATGCTGTTCGTAATCCCGTATAGCCAGGTACAAAACACAGCTGCGTGAGATTCGGAAGCCGATCGCGTCGCGTTGGTTTCTTACGGAAAGGTATGTGAGCCGGTCGTTCAGAAATCAATGGCAAACTACTTAACATAAACCCTTACAAACACACACACTCACTCATATATATGTGTGTGTGTGTGTATGTATGTATGTATATATATATATATATATATATATATATATATATATATATATATATATATATATATATACACTCACCCCCCCCCCCCACACACACGCACACACACACATATATATATATATATATATATATATATATATATATATATATATATATATATATATATGAACTATTATATACACACTCACACCCACAGATATATGATATATACGCTGTGATGACGTCAGTGTAAATCCCATGTCTGCTGTCTGCCGGCGCTCGTAGACCTGAGTGAAGTCGTGATAAAAAGTTACCCAAAAACAATCGACCCCAGTATTATGACACGGAAAACTGCTATATTACCGCCATTGAAATTTCTTATTACGGCATCACAGCATGGCATACGATCTTAATGATTTCTGTTTAGGATGACCCCGCCGACTTATATAGTTGAAAATTTCACAGTACGCGTAAGAATGGATGCTCAATTTAATTATTCATACTAAATCAAGTAAAACGAAATTTACAAGTCAACTTACGTCTTAAAAAGACAGTCTCTTTATCCCCGTTTGAAGAAACATTTGAGAAGCCAAGATGTATAGACTTGTAGACAATGGAGCCAACAACAATACTCGGTAGTCGGTTTCTGTTTTAATGCGATCTTGAAATAATCGGGGAGTTTAATGTCACGAGTACTCTATATATCCTTAATATCGGGGATGCAAGAACAAGAAAGCGAAAATCGCTGTAAAAACATCTCCGGTAAAGTTCGGCAACACTAAAACGCAGTAGCTACCTTATGGCGTCACCATGTTCGTCTGCTCCGTGGTTTCACGTGCCTAACACTCTTGACATCCTTAACACCAATATCGACTGGTTACAAGGCAATGGCGTGGTTACTGTAATTTCTATAACACTTTTAAGGTTTTCATTTGATGACCCCTATTAACTAAACACGGGAACATACAATTACGCACCCTTTGATAATATTAAGATTGAATTCTTCTTCTTCTTCCGAGCCATTGAGGTACTTTGATGCAGATACAATCCGTCTCCATTCGTCTCTCTGGTTGACCTTCTCTTGCCAGTCGCTGATTCCAAGTGCTTGTAGGTCTGTATGTATATTATCTCTCCACCGTCTTCTTGGTCTACCTCGGGGTCTACGGTCATTGAATTATAACTTAATTAATTACCGTAGTGTTTATTTGCTTTCTAGATATTCATAATACCATCCACGCTCAATTATCATCAGCTGAAACTTTGAGGTTTTGTAGAATGATGATAGTGAACTGGTTTACGAGAACATTGACCTTCATATATACTAGATACTGTTGTTAAATGATGATCGTATGAAGTGATTTAAAACGTTAATATGGCTTTAGATCCAACACATAAATAGGATAGAATACGTAACGTAAACTGTTACTTGTATAACAGGACTACAGGTCACAACATGAGATTTAGCTTTGGGTCAATTGGACCAGTTTTCTCCGCGAATTGGAAACTTTGCCCACCGATTAATGAACGGCACGCAGAAAACCCGGTGCTCCGTTTGAGAGACGGAAATAGATAAACAAAAATGTATAGTTTCTGGAATCTTCACATATAATATCAAATCTATACATATCTGCCTTCATCCCTATGTGTCCTGTCATGATAAATGTAACATCCTACATTCGATATCTTTCATGCAGACAATATGTAGAGTACAGATGTTTTTGTTTTCCCCAGCCACCATGGTTTTCTTCGTCATGCCAACTTTGCAGCCGCTTTTCCACCAAAGTTAGGTTAGTTCAACAAATTAAGTGTTATAACGGTGTCAAAATAAAAGTGCCTGATCTCTGAGCTTATCTACCGGCGATCAGTTTCCATATCAGCCTCAATGAGTTCAGATGAACGCATATTCGCAGCAATGTTGTTCTACCCCATTTTCCTCTGTCAGTTATAAATCAGTATAAGATCCCTAAATGTCTTCTATCTACCAGTGATCCTGATATACACTATGGTCCCATGGTGTAAATAAAACTGACGCTTTACTCTTCTGAGTAGGGTGAAGCAATCTTCCCTCCTCGTTGCCTCGTTTCCTTAACTTAATAGTTCGTTAACAGGGTGGGTCTCTCTGCAATATGGTCCCTTATAAAAAGCTGAGCTAGAATTTGATATTTGAGTATGCCAAGTTGTTCAGTTTGCTCTAAGAGTTTTGGTTCCAACCCACTTCTGGCTAGTTCTGCTTCAGATTCCTTCAGCTGGAATTCCCTCAGAAATTCCACTGAACAGATGATGGGCGTTTCCTCCTTCATCCGATATAACGATGTATTGTCTTCATTGTTGATAGCAAACATTCTTGTCTGCTCGAGATCGCTGTCAACATTCCGACTCATAACAACCTCGTGTGTGTCCTGAGAGTCCATTCTGAGATACTGTCGTGAAATACTGAGAGTTAATGATTCCCAGATGGACGACTGTATACACCGACTACCCAGGTAGGAGAAGGGTTAACAACAACGGGTTGACCAGGCCCAGGTGTTTATAGGTCAAGACAGACGGGGCCGGCTAACCGCACAGGTAAAATGTCGAGTGGAAAAATTGGTTTGCGACTAAAGCAGAGAGATGATTGGACAGCATATTGCGGTATGGATGTGAAACGGTTCAGAGCTGTAATTTTCCACTAACGATGATAATGCAGTCTGGATGTGAGGTGTCCAGCAATGTCAAGGACTATGCGGCAAAGATGACCTATAAAAGAGTGGCTACGTCTTTGTGTCGAGAGAGTGTGTTTCTTAGGTTTCGGGAGAGAAGGATTATGTAAAGGGATGTGCTGCGTTCAGAAGAACGTTTGTGTATCTATTGTGCATTAGTACTCCCAATTCAGACTAGGATGTTTATAAGGTATTAATATATTAGAGTATAGTTTAGCATAGGAATATAGATGGGCGTGAAGTGCATTTAACATTGCTTTCTATTAGTAGGAATAGTATAGACGTTAGGTGAATCTTCTATCCTATGTCAGAGTGGGTTTTTTCGGAAGCCTTTTCATTTCGGCTGGAGGAAAAGACACTCACATAGGAGAGAAGAGGAAGCAGACACAGATCTCATTATTAAATGTATATCACACAGGTTTCCATACCAGGTTGGGACTTATCAACTAAGATATAACACAGATGGCTGTGGTCAAGATCACCCAGTGTTGATAAAGCACAAGAAAGCACTTTAAAGTAATAAAGCACGACACTTGTGCATAAGAAAGGAAAGAACAGCATTTTCATATTAAGAAGTAAGGAGGACAGAGAATGGAAAATAGAGATCATTTAAACTAATAGAAAAACTCAAATGACTCAGTATCGAAGAGTTGCAAGGTGCATACAAAGTACCTATACCCATTAAGAACTATCCAGTGTAGAACTTGTACAGGACAAAAATAGAATACTAGAAACTCGATGTGTTTTCCAGGATGGAATTAAGAACGCTATAAGATCAGAAAGACCATTCCGTTTAAGCTGACAACATATGGTGATCGGGTTAAATATATTCATACAGTGGTGAACATTTTTTCATTACAAAAAACGGATATATCTACAGACTCAAGCAGACGGAGCTGTCAGGGTGAGATCGTTCCGTTGTATCTATGTAATGTCCTGTACTCTAGCTGAGAGAAGAGACGAGAGAAGACACGGAGACTATCTATCAACATCTTATCTGGCATCCACACTAGAAGAACATACCAACTACATAGACAATATCCATACATACACCAGACATAGTTTTTATTAATAAATCTTTTATCTTTTCGTTGAAAGGAACTGTTGTCGGAGTATGTGTTGAGGGAATAATAGAGAGAGAGAAAGAAATAGATATATGGAATGGAAGACAGAAGAGAGGAGTGTAGACCAAAGTCAGTCAATAATCCCAACAGATACTAAGTTTAAAGATGTGCTTGTTGATTCCAATCTCCTCTCGGGAATAACAGGACATAATTGGTGGAGCGAGCGGGGTAGGAAAAATACCCATATGACCTGGGCATAACAGGGCATATGCATAGCGGAGTACCTGCATGTTGGGACATACTGATTGGAAGAAATATAAGTATACATTGATGACTTTTAATGGAAGGACGTCCATTGGATATATGGTGCCATTACATTTATGGTAGAAACATTTCATTAATGCTGGTGACTTTACAGTGAGAAAGTTCCAGACAGAGTGAATGTGGATAGGTGGTAAGACACATTACATACCTAGTCACACGGTCACACGTCTACATAAGTCTTTATCCTATATCTCCTCTTGTGGATGAGAGAGTGGTTGTGATGTACTGTGTGGTGTTGTAGATTTATAATATTAGATAGACATAGATTAATGATATAGGGTCTAACTGGAATATAATTGTATAGTGAGTACTTCTTTACTGCCTTGAGGTGTCTTTACTCAACGTGCTGACTTATCTGCTGTAACTTTGGCAACTCCTAAAGTAACTACAGCCGAACTGAGGGCCAACGGGGAGGCAATTGGTTTAGCTGATTCCGAGCTAACGGATTACATACAAGAAAGAGAGCGAGAGTTTCGTCAAGCGGAAAGGGAGGAGCGTAAGGCCCAGTTGGAAGCGGAAAGGGAGGAGCGTAAGGCCCAGTTGGAAGCGGAAAGGGAGGAGCGTAAGGCCCAGTTGGATGCAGAAGAAGCCACAAAGATCAGAGAACATGAATACCGCATGAAAGAGCTAGAACTCAAGACTCAAACTAAGGGAGAAATAGATGGAGTGGAAGGAAATTCTTCTTCACCTGGTGCAACCCATATGAGTGGACATGGTTACCATGCCATGAAGTTTCCCTTAGCTGTCTACGATCAGTCTAAGGAACGCTTTGACCAGTACGCATCTCGTTTCGAAGCAATGTCAGTCGCTATGGGGCTGGATCGGAGCAGATGGGCTCTTAAATTATCCCAGGGATTAATAGGTTCGGGATTTGAAGTGTACACACGCTTACCACCAGGACAGGAAAATAATTACCAGGAATTAAAAGCCGCTTTGATGAAACATTTTGACATCACAGCACAAACGTATAGGAAGAAGTTTAGATCGTCTAGACGAGAGCCGGGAGAACTATTCGCCGCCTACAGTCTAAGGCTGAAATCCTATCTCCAGAAATGGATGGACTTGGCAGAATTCAAGAGGGATTATGAGAGTCTCGAAGAGATGATGGTGGTCGACCAGATGCGAAAGCAAATGTCGAAACCTCTCAGAACCTTCTTGGGAGAACAAGGGGCGGAACGGATTGATGTTGTGAATAAGCTGGCGGAAAGGTTTGTGGAAGTACATGGGGAAACTGAGGAAATAAATACACAAACAAAAGGTCAGGAGAAACCAGAGAAAAAGAAACCTAAAAACTGGGAAGGAGAAAAAGTGGAACCTTATATAAAGCACACAGAGGAGAGTTCAGAGAAGGTGAAGGTAGGAAACCAGAGCACCTCGAATTCTCAAGCGAAACGACAGTGGTCTGAGAAGTGGTGTTCATTTTGCAAGGCGGCCTCTCACAACACCAAAGACTGCAGATCGAAACCTAAAAGTTCTTACTTTGCAGCATGCAAAGTGATTCCTACATCGGTGATCACAGACAAGGCTGAGGTCGGCGAAGGAGAAAGGAACAAAAAGGACACACGGAAACCTAGGAAAGGAACAGGGTACACTCACTGCCAGTCGATAACACATAATACTGTGGACTGCAGATGCAAGGCAAACGACGCCAATTGCATAACCAACCTCGAGGAATTAAAAGAGGAAGGCAAGGAAACGGTCAAGGAGATGAAAGGCACTCAGGACCAAGAGAGACCACCTGTGGTGGAACTGATTGAAGTAAATGGCCAACAGGTTGCTTGTCTCTACGATACAGGTTTGGATGGGGAAGCGGTGGTGGACGCCAGCTTGGTAAGCCCAGACCAACTTACAGGGGAGACCATAGAGATACAGCCGGCAATGAGGAGTGCTGTTACTATGACGCTGCCAATCGCCAAGGTGGAGATTAAATCCAGGTACGTCACGGGTATTATTCCAGCTGCTGTATTATCTGACTCCTTATTTCCCATGATCATTGGCACGAAATATGTTTTTTTGAGGATGCCCAAACAGCCAGCCCAAAAGGGAACAGTAGTCAGTGGAAATCAAGGGAAGGAAAAAGAGGCAGAGACACTATGCGACAACTCAGGGAGAGGAGAATTGCATACTGCCCAGAGGAAGGATACTACGTTGCATCCTTGCTACAGGAAGCTGCAAAGAAGTGCTGAGCCACCAGAACGGGGACAGTACTTTCTGAAGAATCAACTACTCTATAGGAGAGCTGGGAGGGGAGATAACCTGCATGAGCAGTGGGTGGTTCCAGAGACCCACCGTCCTCACATTCTTCAGAGTGGACACATCATAGGCGAGAATCGACATATGGGTGTCAGAGAGACCTTGCAGCAAATATCCGGCCATTATTGCTGGCCAGGAATGACCGGAGATGTACGCCGGTGGGTGAAGTCTTGTTCGGAGTGCCAGAAAGCACCACCCAACAAGCGAATTAAGAGGAAACTAGCTCTTAAAGTGGAAGACAAAGTGGAAGTGTGGAGTCCAGCAGAGACCAATATACTCCAAGTAGGATGGAAAGGACCTTATCCTGTGGAAAAGGTGGTGTCCAAGAACATCTACAAAATACGGATCGGGGAAGAGAAGAAAAATCTCCCTAGACATCTCATTAGGAAATATGAAGAGAGATCCGGGAGCAAAGCTTCGCACTTTATGGTGATGGCAGCCATTGGGACAAAGGTTACCAGTCCAGACGAAGACCAGAGATCGCCAGTACAACATAGGAGGGCCTATGGGACAGTACGTGATAGGTCAGATTTACCCAACGACAGGAGGAGGGAAATCAAAAGTCAGGGAAAGGACAAGAGTGAAAGTTTCATCGGTAACCAAGTTCAGAAGGGGTGGGTAACGTCGGGAAAAGCGAGAATTACCCAGGACTCCAACCGAAGATTGGCTGACCAGATACAATATCGCCCAAGATGGTCCTGGAAGCAAAAGTCCAGGAGATTTGGGAAAGACGACTCGGTCCATCGAGGACGAGGTGGAACATCCCCAGAGGCAAAGCCGGGGGAAACCAAGAGGACATGGAAGCAGTGTTACAATCAGGATGGGACAATCCGTCTGTATTGTGAGCCGTCGCTGACGCAAGTCGAAAGTAGGTCGACCGGACGTACAGGAGCGAGGAGCCAACACTAGTTTCAGTCGTGAGTAGTATAGTAGGGTGTCAATTAGAGCGCCTACTGGATAATGAGGTGAGCCATGTGAGGATCCAATCATATCATCAAAACGTGATGTTAATAGCTACTTCGCAGAAGCTCAACGCACGGTGGATGTGATGGACGTTGTTGCTGCAACTGGACTTCACAATGGAATACATCCTTGGTAAGGAGAAGGTATGAGCAGATTTCTTATCCAGACATCCAGCTCCGGAGGAAGAAGACTAGGGTTGTGGATCATGGGAATCAAACCTACAGTGAGAAAGATTCGACGCGGTCTAATCTCTTAAGAGGGGGCCTATGTCGTGAAATACTGAGAGTTAATGATTCCCAGATGGACGACTGTATACACCGACTACCCAGGTAGGAGAAGGGTTAACAACAACGGGTTGACCAGGCCCAGGTGTTTATAGGTCAAGACAGACGGGGCCGGCTAACCGCACAGGTAAAATGTCGAGTGGAAAAATTGGTTTGCGACTAAAGCAGAGAGATGATTGGACAGCATATTGCGGTATGGATGTGAAACGGTTCAGAGCTGTAATTTTCCACTAACGATGATAATGCAGTCTGGATGTGAGGTGTCCAGCAATGTCAAGGACTATGCGGCAAAGATGACCTATAAAAGAGTGGCTACGTCTTTGTGTCGAGAGAGTGTGTTTCTTAGGTTTCGGGAGAGAAGGATTATGTAAAGGGATGTGCTGCGTTCAGAAGAACGTTTGTGTATCTATTGTGCATTAGTACTCCCAATTCAGACTAGGATGTTTATAAGGTATTAATATATTAGAGTATAGTTTAGCATAGGAATATAGATGGGCGTGAAGTGCATTTAACATTGCTTTCTATTAGTAGGAATAGTATAGACGTTAGGTGAATCTTCTATCCTATGTCAGAGTGGGTTTTTTCGGAAGCCTTTTCATTTCGGCTGGAGGAAAAGACACTCACATAGGAGAGAAGAGGAAGCAGACACAGATCTCATTATTAAATGTATATCACACAGGTTTCCATACCAGGTTGGGACTTATCAACTAAGATATAACACAGATGGCTGTGGTCAAGATCACCCAGTGTTGATAAAGCACAAGAAAGCACTTTAAAGTAATAAAGCACGACACTTGTGCATAAGAAAGGAAAGAACAGCATTTTCATATTAAGAAGTAAGGAGGACAGAGAATGGAAAATAGAGATCATTTAAACTAATAGAAAAACTCAAATGACTCAGTATCGAAGAGTTGCAAGGTGCATACAAAGTACCTATACCCATTAAGAACTATCCAGTGTAGAACTTGTACAGGACAAAAATAGAATACTAGAAACTCGATGTGTTTTCCAGGATGGAATTAAGAACGCTATAAGATCAGAAAGACCATTCCGTTTAAGCTGACAACATATGGTGATCGGGTTAAATATATTCATACAGTGGTGAACATTTTTTCATTACAAAAAACGGATATATCTACAGACTCAAGCAGACGGAGCTGTCAGGGTGAGATCGTTCCGTTGTATCTATGTAATGTCCTGTACTCTAGCTGAGAGAAGAGACGAGAGAAGACACGGAGACTATCTATCAACATCTTATCTGGCATCCACACTAGAAGAACATACCAACTACATAGACAATATCCATACATACACCAGACATAGTTTTTATTAATAAATCTTTTATCTTTTCGTTGAAAGGAACTGTTGTCGGAGTATGTGTTGAGGGAATAATAGAGAGAGAGAAAGAAATAGATATATGGAATGGAAGACTACCACAGCCTGACATAGACATAACCTATAATGAGGCAAAGAGGTTGATAAAAAGCACCTATAGAACCAAATGGGAATCAGAGCATCCAGGCCACCAGAAGGATGATGCATATTACAAACTCGACAGAAGAGAACAAGTAGCAATCTTCAGACTCCGCACAGGACATAACAGGCTGAAATACCACTTATTCAATAAACTAAAGATAGGAGATACCGATGAATGTAATTGTCGAACTGGAAAAATGACAGCAAAACATTTGCTTCAGGATTGCCCAATATATGCAGAACAGAGAAAGATATTTTGGCCCACACCTGCTTCATTTGAGGACAAGCTCTATGGAGATATCAACAAGCTCAAGTTGACCGTAGCTTACTTTAACTACATACAAGTTGACATTTAAAGGTGTATGAAGAAGTATTCAGACTGCCACACTTCATACCACAGGTATGTCGGTTACAAAAGCCTCCCAGAGGCATGAAATGGAATATTGCTGGATAGGAGATCCATTACGTGGAAAGTCCGAATCAAAAGCTCACTGTGTGGGCTTTCAAAAAAGGTGGAAAAAGTGTCCTAGTGACACGAAATGGAATATTGCTTGGATAGCAAATCCATTATGTGGAAAGTCCGAATCAAAAGCTCACTGTGTGGGCTTTCAAAAAAGGTGGGAAAAGTGTCCTAGTGGCACGAAATGGAATATTGCTCGGATAGCAAATCCATTGTGCGGAAAGTCCGAATCGAAAGCTCACTGTGTGGATGTCATCTGCACACATGCATTCTTCTGGTTTCCGGAAGAACAGCCTATGGTGAACGGAAGGTCCAATATACGGAAGTGAGGCTAAGCAGCCATGTGCAGGACGTGACGATTCCTTGGGTGAGCCCAGTACCAGAGCGCTGTGTGTTGGCTCTGCAAGTATGGAAGCCTCCTTGGATGGCGAGGAATGCCCATGGTCTGCCCCTGCCTTCCCTTGAGGGCTGACCAGGATGTCTTTGGCTGTTCTATATGGGCCAGCTAGGATGGGAGATAACACCACAACAGTGAGAGTCTAACGTCCTAAGAAACCCCCGGGAAGGTTAACCCGGTCAACAAATGCCCGCAGAAGTCGGATGTGTCGGCCTAACGGCGCAAGAACGCAGCTCTGCTGTAAACAGGCACAACGCAATCACATCCACACAAAAAAAACTCCGGATGAACGAAGAAGAAGAAGAAGAAGAAGATATATGGAATGGAAGACAGAAGAGAGGAGTGTAGACCAAAGTCAGTCAATAATCCCAACAGATACTAAGTTTAAAGATGTGCTTGTTGATTCCAATCTCCTCTCGGGAATAACAGGACAGATACTCTGAGATCATCACATCTGGAAGATCATCCTCCGAGTCCCGAATTCCCTCTCTGGCCGAGCTTTCATGTGCCTAGTCCAGTCGATATAAATGAGTGCTGGACTTTCCCCTAAGCAATCCATCATTTGAATTAAATTATCTGAACAGATGAAATGTGTTTTTTCGTGAGCTGCAACACTGAAGATCACTAGGGATTCCGGTTTTAAATTCCTGTCTGTGATTTACTTCCACTTCTTATTCATCAGAACAACAGGAAATACGACAAGCCTTCGCCCTTCGATTTCTTTACAAGTGGTCCTTTTACTCTCGGGATTCACTCCTCGTAGAAGTCAAAAGGTTCCTGAGGGGCCTGTCCAGGTGAGCCAGTTAAATCTTTATTATGGTGCAAACAGTTATCACCTTCTCATCTCATCTCATCTCATCTCATCATGTTCCTCTTGTACCTTGCGGTGTCGATGTGAAGTATAAACAGCGGGAGAGTGCCCGCTTATGTGCTTCATGTATCGATATTCCCATGGACTCTGGTATTCTCTGCGTCCATAGTTTACGTGGTCAGCCTCTTCCTCTGCTTCCCTCTGGTCTGCACATCATTGCTTGTTGTGGTATACTGTTAGTTGGTAACCAACTTGTATGGCCAAACCATTTGACGTGTGCCTTCTAATAAATTCTAGTGCAGCTATAACCCCCACTTTAGTCCCGATTTCTTCATTTCTGAACTTATCGCTTCTTGAGTCCTCTAAAAGTCGGACAGTTTTGGTCATAGACCATAACTTTAGGAAGGGAAAATCCTAACTGCACCTCCACGTGGTAGAGGATGGAAACACACCACGGTGTGGCTAACACAGCTCTGGGGACCGAGTATCCACAGGAATAAGTGGACAACTCTGCAGCTGAGCAGAGCAGGGCACTCACTTGTCCTGACAGTCGGAAATGGCTGTCAACGGCAGAGTTAAAAGACCACCATGTGAATGTGGAAGGTAAGGGGAAACCACCACATTATCTTCCCAAGATTTCATGACGACACACATTTCAAAAATAGTGAACGATGTTAATGGCTGTCTTAGGACATCCTCGTTCGGTAGGTACAGTCATGAGCCACAGGTGACACCAGACCGTCATCCAGCTACTGATGGCAAAACTAAAATTATAACTAAACTAAATAAATTTAGAGTAGCAACATGGAATGTTGAGACATTAAATGTAAACAATGTTCTAAGAGCAATGGAAAACATTAAAATGAATATACTAGGCATAAGTGAGATGAGATGGAAGGGATCGGGCAAAATTATAACCGACAAACACACAATAATTTATTCTGGAGGGGACACACATGAAAAGGGTCTAGGGATTATGTGTGATGAAAAAACAGCCAAATATATGAATGGATACTGGTGTATTTCAAATAGAGTTATATATATATATATATATATATATATATATATATATATATATATATATAGAGAGAGAGAGAGAGAGAGAGAGAGAGAGAGAGAGAGAGAGAGAGAGAGAGGGGGGGGGAAGAGAGAGAGAGAGAGAGAGAGAGTCAAAATCAAAGGCAAACCAATAGATATAAATATTATACAAGTATATACACCAACGCCGGCTTCCTGGCCTAGAGGTTAGCGACTTTTCTCCGTAATCTCGTATACTGTCGTAAGTAACGTGACGACGGTGAGAATCAGCAGTAACTTACGGGGTATGTGAGCCGGCCGCTCAGAAAGCAATGGCAAACTATTGAGCGTAATCTTGCCAAGAAATCAACATACAGCTGAAAGATGCTGATGTTGACCGCGATGTCCTGTAAAGGATATGCAAAACATATACACCAACAACAAGCAGTAGTGATGAAGAAATACAACACTTTTACGATGAAGTAGAAATGGCAATAGCTCAAATTGGATCACAAGAAATAAAACTAATACTTTGAGATTTTAATGCAAAAGTAGGAAAGTGAAAATAGAGGATATAGTGGGGAATTACTGTTTAGGTACAAAAAATGAAAGAGGAGAGAAACTTATAGAATGGGCAGATATTAATGATATGATAATTGGAAACACATGGTTTAAACACCATAAAAGACGACTATACACATGGATAAGCCCTGATATGAATATACGCAACCAAATTCACGACATACTAATTAATAAAAGATTTAGAAATGCATTAATTAACGTAAAGACAATGCCTGGTGCTGACGGTAATAGTGATCATGTACCACTATGTGGACAAATAAAAGTAAGATTAAAGAGAGGGAAAATATGGTTAAGAACATGAGACTTAATAAAGAGGTTCTGAAAATAGATAAAGAAATTCAAGAACAATACAGAGTGACTGTGAAAAATAGGTACAATGCACTAGCTAAAATACAGGGTATAAATGAACAATGGGAAATGTTAAGGGACTCCATTCATCAAACTAGCAAAGAAATATTACCGGCGAGAAGCTAAAAAAACTAAGATAAAATGAATGAATGAAGAAATCTTAATGCTGATGGACAAAAGGAAACAGAATAAAAATGACAAATAAGAGTATGCTTAGATAAATAAAGAAATAAGAGACAAATATGTGAAGGAAAAATAAAGTTGGTACAACGAGTGTCAACGTCCTAAAGACCTAGGGAATTGAGACTCGGGTTCAGACAGGCAACAAACTCCATTCTGATACTGGTACTCTAATTTATTCACAGTAATCTGGCGAAGAATGGGTTTCGCAGTCAGTTACAATATCACAGGAGTTCATAACAAATCAATCATACACATAACCATCACAGCAAAACTCTATCAACTATCTCATAATCAACAATCTCTAAATACAACTTGGTTTCTGTCTATCAAGTCCCCCTTAAGCTAAACCCTGCTTCGTGTTCGGTGTCCAGTCGGCGTCTGCTCTTCGATGTGCGTCGGGCGGACACGGGGTGTAACTCTCTTCGAGCTTCTCGTGGAAATGGTCCCGGCACGCTATAGGCGGGTGTCACCTGTGTCAGCGGAGCAGTAGGCAAACTGACCCATCATTCTCGAAGGCTCGAGATTGTTCGGGCGTTCGAGCTGTTGCATTTACTTCCCTTATATTGGTGTTATATCCCTTCTATAAATCCCTTCTAGCTTTATGTCCATATCTACTTTATGTGAGACCTTGACAACGAGCAATGCAAAAAAATTGAATTAATTTCCATTAAAGATCAAAAAATGTATACACAGACAAATCAGTGAGCTCACAGGAAGAAAAGTATACAGGGTGTTTGAAATCAAAAACAAGAAAGATATTATTGGAGGAAGGTGCTATCATGAAGAGATGGAATGAGTATATAAGAGAATTATTTAATGGAGAAAAGAAATAATTGACAGAGGAAAGTAACTTAGAATGCCCATCTATTCTTAAAGAAGAGTCGCTGACGCTCTGAAACATAGGAAGAAAGGAAAAACAGCTGGATCAGATGAAATCGCAGTAGAAGAATTAGAAGTATTGGGAGAATTTGGTTTAGATATATTAACCAAACTGCTGAATGATATTTATAACAGTGGATATTTACCGAGCGAAATGCTGAAATCTATATTTATAGCAATACCTAAGAGACCACGAGCAATTGAATGCGAAGGTTTTCGTACAATTAACCTCATAACCATGTCACTAAGCTTCTACTCAGAATTATAATGAGAAGAACAAGAAAGAAATTAAAAATGGAAATTAGTGAAGAACAGTATGGTTTTATGGAAGGAAAGAGTACAAACAATGCAATATATATATATATACTAGCTGACCCGGACCGGCTTCGCCCAGGCCCTGGCGGGGATCTATCTATCTATCTGTCTATCTGTCTGTCTGCTTGTTTGTCTGTCTGTATGTCTGCCTATCTATCTAATCTGTCTATTTATCTATCTATTTATCTATCTAACTATCTATGTGGGCTTTGCCCAGCTCCTGGTGGGGAGCATCTCATTTAATTCATCTAAGTAGTCATATAAGCTCCCGTTCCCGACTATCTGTCTGTCTGTCTATCTGTCTCTCTGTCTGTCTGACCCGGCCCGGCTTCACTCAGTCCCTGGTGGGGAGCATCTCATTTAATTCATATAAGTAGTCATATAAGCTCCCGTTCCCGACTATCTATCTATCTTTCTGTCTGTCTGTCTGTCTGACCCGGCTTCGCCCAGCCCCTGATGGGGAGCATCTCATTTAATTCATATAAGTAGTCATATAAGTTCCCGTTCCCGACTGTCTGTCTGTCTGTCTGACGACCAGGCCAGTTTGTCTGTCTGTCTGTCTGTCTATCTATCTATCTATCTATCTATATATCTATCTATCTATCTATCTATCTATCTATCTATCTATCTATATCTATCAATTATCAATTACCAATTATTGATTCACGACAACGTGAGACTTAACTATGTGTGACTAGCAAGAGATAAGCGCCACGCACGATCTACAGAAAGGCCTGCAGTTTTATTTAATCCTTGCCTTGTCGAGCTGCCTATATTGCCAACATGTCCTCCAACTTACGATCATCAACTGTGTCAAAGCGGTGTGAAAATGTAAACAAAAACAAGACGGGACAAAAGTTAGTTAGCACGCCAGCTCAGCGACTGAATCGATCATCTTCATCGCCAACATCCATCACGTTGTCTAGTGAACAATCTAGTGAACTAGTAGACACTGATGTCCAGCTGGACAAACAACACAATTCGCCAGCTCAATCTTATCAAACTATCACATCACCTTCAAAGACGCTTTCTTCGGCCGAAACACAGAGCCACAATGATTGTTGTCGTGATCTAATTCAGGCTTTGGAGACGAGGTTAAAAGATTTTATTACCAACAACACCACTAACATTATTTAGGAGTTTAAAAAAGAAAACATTCTTCTTCGAGAGGAAATCCGAATTCTTAAAGAAGAGAAGGAGACTTTTAAAACATCCATACATGCCTTGAAACTAAAGCGTGCACAGTCATTTCATAAAAGTGCACAAATAGAAAGTATCCATGGTGTTGTAGATGCGTGTGTTACCAGTGAATGTTCGTCGCATAATGACATACAGATAGTTTCTACAAGCAACAAAACCACCACTAAACCTGTAGAACGCACACCATCTATCTACCCCATCGATGTGCATGTCAGCAACAGGTTCCAGGCCTTAAGTGTAGACTCTCCAGCAGCAGACTTGGAATCACAGACCTCAGTCGTTACCACTACTGGATATCAACAACCAACGCAAGCAAGATATAATAAACAAAAACACAAGAAAGACGACAGTGACCAGTGGCAACAACAGTCCAAGCGGACACGCCAGCAGCGTGAAATAACCATAGATCATAGTGCAACACATGTCGTCATTGGAGACTCCCTGCTGAAGGGAATCTATAGTGATCGCATGTCATCTTCTGACAGCGAATCAACTTCAATCTACCCTGTACCAGGCGCTGACATTGACAGGCTGACCGCTACACTGCGACGATTCCAAGTGAACGACCGAATTAGGAGAGCAACAGTCCATATTGGTGTTAATGACATAATGGATAATAAAATCATCATCACCTCACAACTAGCTACATTGGAGGTGCTGTTGCGCAATAGATTTCCGAAATCATCTTTGTTTATTTCATCCATCATTCCACCATGTTACGGGTTCCAGCGTCGTACTGCCGATGTTGCTAATCTAACGTTATATAAATTCTGTAAAAATAATAGCATGAACTTCATAAATAACACCCCTTACTTTACGTCACCGTCCGGAGCTCCTAAGAAAAAACTATACAGGGATCAAATACATTGTTCCAAGCTAGGAAGTAGCTTCCTAGCGAAGAACATAAAATATCCCGAACGTGCACAACAACCAGCACCAGTTACAGGAGTAAACCGAACTTCACCTCCGGCAACAGCCATCTCACTGTGTTCAGAAAACACTCCTTCTCTTCCCACACCACCCTTGCCTGTACCCCAGGAACACAATGTTGTGAATAGCAACCCAAGCTCCAATCCAAATGTTGCTAAATATGATACTTTGTTTCCTACCTTGCCCGTAAAACAGTCTCCCTCTATGATGTCAAAGGGGACACCATTAAACAATGGTGCTGTACCGTCGATGTCTGCTTCCAATGTAGGCACTTCCAGTGACACTCATAGCAATCCCTCGCTGGACGGTAATCTACAACCCTATGAGTGGAACCGTCAACTTCAGCAGCTAATGCGATACAATACTGCAGCCCTGCACCAAGCATTCATGATATCACTCCAGCAAAGACATTTTCCTGCCCCCTCTAACAGCCTTAACTATTTCTAAATAAAGTTTCAATATCCCTGCAATTTGTATACCACAAGCGACATCTTCCTTTTAGTTTGTAATGTTCGCTAATCACGATCAGTGGCTCAGCAAAAATGGTCTATATATAGGCCATCTCAACATCTTTCATCTGCTCAACAAATTACCTGAGCTCTCGGTAATACTGTCCAAACAGTTCCATGTGTTTGGAATCACAGAAAGTCGTCTTAACGACAAAATAACCGACTCCGAAATCTCACTTAAGGGGTTTAAAGTAATTCGAAAAGATGCAAATCAAAAATTAGAGACAGGTATTGCTGTATACATTTCCAATTCTCTCAACTGGTCCCGTAGAAGTGATCTCGAGACAGTAGAGATAGAATGTGTTTGGTTAGAGGTGAAGCCAGCCAGCCAACAGCCGTTTCTCATTGGATACCTATATAGGAATCCTTGTGCCGGGTACAGTTGGTATGACTGCTTCACTACAATGATGGATATAGTGTTTACAGCAGGTAGAGAAGTTATGATACTAGGTGACTTCAACATAGATATTAGTAAATCCAACCAGACATGGGACGATATCATTCTTTCTTACAATTTCAAACAACTAATAAACCGTCCCACAAGGGTTACTGACACATCCTCAACTATAATTGATCATATATATGTTACTTGTCCAGATAATATTATTGAATGTTCTGTTCCTGTTTGTACAGTTAGTGACCACTACCCGGTATGTTGTACATGGTCAAGAATTGGGTTCAAACCTCTTAAACATAAACATGTAAGTATCAAATTTAGGAATTATAAAGCATTCAACCAAGATTTATTTTTGCAAGACTTAAGAAAAGCAGCCCTTGATCACGTTTACCAACTTCCTGACCCGGACGATGCATTAGCTTTCTGGACTAAGACAGTCTACAATGTGTTCAATAAACACGTGCCAATCAAAGAAGTTCGAGTCAAAAATCAACATAAATCCCCATGGGTCACTAGAGAAGTGCTGGAAATCATGAGAGAGCGAGATACAGCACACAAAAATAAAGACTTCATCAATTACCGCAGACTAAGGAATAAAGTTAAATATGAAATTCGTAGGATAAAAAAAGATCATTTTAAAAATTTGATTGTAGATAATTCAAACAGTACAAATATATGGAAGGCTATTAACTTGCTAACCAATAAGAAACGCCCTACAGAATCAGCAATACCAAATTCTATAACATGCGATGAATTCAGTTGGTTCTTTCAATCAGAAATAGAGAATCTAAAGTCTTCAATACCAGACTCATCGTGTAATTTAAGTTCACTGGCATCATTCTGTGAGGAGAAGTGCGCCAGAAATATTCCCGCTGAGATTCCTTTAATGTCTGTTGCAGACGTTTATAAATATCTCTTGAACCTCAAATCAACAAACTCACACGGCCTAGATGGTATCAGTAATAGAATTCTTCGTTGTGCTGCACCAGTCATTAGCGAGTCCTTAACGTTCATATATAACCAGTGCCTGACCAAAAACTACTTTCCATCTGCATTTAAAATTGCTAAAGTGTTTCCGCTTATTAAAAATGGCTCAATCGATAATAGCGTTTTGGGTAATTATAGACCTATTTCCTTACTATCGTCGCTATCAAAACCACTAGAAAAACACATTCATAAAATAACGTTACACCATTTAATTAACAATGATCTAATAATTAACAGTCAATCTGGGTTTCGACCTAAATATTCTTGCCATAGTGCTCTAACAAAAATGACCGATAACTGGCACTTAAACATCAACAACGGTAGAATTTGTGGAGCGGTGTTTGTAGACTTTAAAAAAGCTTTTGATATGGTAGATCACGATATTTTAATTAGAAAACTAAAGCAAATGAAGACAAGCACCAACATGGTGAACATAATTACGTCATTTCTATCCGACAGGCAACAAGTCGTGTCCTTCAACAACTGTCTATCAAGACCCACACAGCTTAGTATTGGTGTGCCTCAGGGCTCAATACTAGGTCCGCTGCTTTTGGCAGTTTATATTAATGATCTTCCTTTATATATCAATACAACTTGTGATCTATTCGCAGACGACTGTACTATATATACTAGTCAAGAAAACCGTAGTGAATTAGAGAATTCTTTACAAAAGGAACTTGATAATCTTACTAGATGGAGCAATGAAAACCGCATGCAAATTAACATCGACAAAACCAAATCCATGCTAATAACGACCAGACAAAAACTACAGACACTAGCCATAACTGGATCACCGCTCGAACTCCGCATGGGCACGTTACCTATAGTTAATGTGACTGAACATAAAACACTAGGGCTTTTAATAGACAGCCATTTGAACTGGAGCTCTCATGTTCACGCTCTTACCAAGAAAATAGCACAAAAAGTTTACCAACTTGCTAAAATTCAGCACTTCCTGGACGAAAGCACACGAAAAATATTCTATACATGCTATATCCAATCACATCTCGATTACTGTTCCACAGTTTGGGATGGTTGCCCTAAATCTAATTTCAAACGACTATGTTCTCTACAAAACCGCGCTATTCGTCTGGTTTCTGACATAAAACACGTTGAAAGTAATAATTTGTACAGTCATCTAAGACTTCTACCACTACAAAAGCGCTTCCTTTTCAACAAAACCAAATTAGTGAATAAAATTATATCTCAAAACACCCCAGAGTATCTTCTGCCGCTGATTCAATCTAATGCAATGAACAGCAAGCGCCTAAATTTATTACATGTTTCAAAGCCTAGATTGGACCTATACAAAACATGTTTCGCCTATTCTGGTGCTCACTTATGGAATGATCTGCCTCCAGATCTGAAAACTCCAATGAGTCCCTACACATTTAACCGAAAACTCTTTCAATACTTAATCCATACCGACTATATGCCACCATAATTCATTTACTGGTATAATTGTTCAGTATAATTGTTCATTATAATTGTTTAACTATAATTGTTCACTATATATGTGTGTGCGTGTAGGAGCGAGAGAGAGAGAGAGAGAGAGAGAGAGAGAGAGAGAGAGAGAAGTGGGTGTCAGTGAGAGGGAGAGAGTGAATGCGTGTGTGCGCACGTGCATGCGTGTGTGTGGAGAGAGTGATTGAGCGAGAAATGGTGGGGGAATCACTTTTCACATTGGGCAGTGGGGAGCGTTTTGTGTGATATTCACTGGCACAGGAATGGAGCATAATGGGAACGACCCGTTGCTGTGAAGTTGGAACTGCGACTAACTAACTAACTAACTATGGTGGGGGAATGTGTCAGTGCATGCATTCGTACGTGTATGTGTGAGAGTGAGTGAGGGAGTGTATGCGTGCGTTCATGTGTATGTGTGAGATAGTGTTATTGAGAGAGTGAGTGTGTGTGTGAAGGATTGTGTGTTAGAGAGTGAGACAGTGGGAGAGTTGATGTGTTAGTGTGTGTGTGTGTGAGCGCGCGCATGCGTGTGAGTGTGTGTATATGAAAGAATACAGAGAGAGAGAGAGAGAGAGAGAGAGAGAGAGAGAGAGAGAGAGAGCTGAGCAGATGCATGTCATGTAACACGCATGTTATGTAACACGCGAATCCATATGTTTGTGTATTCTCATCTGTCATATTATCAGTTAAATACCATTTGATTTTATCATGCATAATATAAACTCATGTTCATTACTGTAGTTTGAGTGAGAGAGTCAGTGACTGTGAATGAGAGACAGAATGAGTGAGCGTGAGAGTGAATGAGTGAGCGGGAGAGTGAATGAGTGAGCGGGAGAGTGAATGAGTGAACGGGAAAGTGAATGAGTGAGCGGGAGAGTGAATGAGTGAGCGGGAGAGTGAATGAGCGGGAGAGTGAATGAGCGGGAGAGTGAATGAGCGGGAGAGTGAATGCGTGAGAGTGAATCAATGAGCGTGAGAGTGAATGTGTGTGTGTGTGTGTGTGAGAGAGAGAGAGAGAGAGAGAGAGATAGAGAGAGAGAGAGAGAGAGAGAGAGAGAGAGAGAGAGAGAGAGAGAGAGAGAGAGAGAGCATCACTATTTTTACGTCACATACATTTTATGTACACATTTTTCTCCATGTTTAACATTTTTATGAGACTGCTCATGACAAGTGTCAGTGTATGTGTGTGAGTAAAGTGTGGGAGTTTGTTCATACTAGTTTCAATACTAACGTGAGACATTTTGTATGTGTCTAGATGTGAGGAAGTGTGAGTGTATGTGGAGGATGTGTGTGAGTTTGGGGATATGTGTGGGTGGGGGGTGTGTGGGTGGGGGTGTGTGGGTGGGGGTATGCATTTGGATGGGTTGGGGTGTGTGGGTTTTGGTGGGTAGTGGTATTTGTGGGTGTTGGTGGGATGTGTGGATGGATGTGTGGGGGTGAAAGTACGGGTGTTGGAATGGGTGTGGGGGATGTGTGTATGGGTGGAGGATATGTGTATGGGACGGATGCAGGGGATGTGTGTTTATGTGGGTGGAGATGTGTGGATGGTTTGAGGAAGTATGTGTGGGAGGCGGGGTTGTGTGGGTAGGGGATTGTGTTGGGTGGATTTGGGATGGAAGGGCGGGTGGGGAGAAGTGTATGGTGTGTGGGTTTGAGATATGTGTGCGGTGTGTTGGTGGGGGATGTGTGAATGATGTGTGGGTGGAGGGTATGTTTGTGGTGGTATGGGTGGAGGATAGTATGTGGTGTGGGGGATGTGTGTGATGGGTGTGGGGAATGTGCGTATGGGTGGGGTATATGTGTGGGTGAGCAGAGGATTGTGGTGGTTGGCGGAAGTATGTGGGGGAGTGTGGGTGGGAGATGTGTGTATGTGGATGGGGAATGTGTGGGTGGGGGTGTGTGAGTGGATTAGGGATGTGTAGGTGGGTGAGGGAGTTGTATGTGTCGGGGTGGGATATGTGAGTGGGTGGAGGATGTGTGTGGGGGTAGGGGTATTGTGATCGAGAGATGTTTGGTTGGGAGTGGGTTGGTGGGGGTGTGTGGGTGCGTAGTGGAGGATGTGTGAATGACTGTGTGTTGGTGGACGGGTAGGGAATGCGTGTGTGGGTGGGGAGAGGTGTGTGGTGTGTTGGTTGGTGATATTGTGTGGGTGAGGTATGTGTGTGTGGGTGGGGGATTTTTGTGGTGTGTGAGTGGGGGTATGTGGGGTGGATGGGTAAGGGTATCTGTGTGGGTGTGGGTGGGATTATTTTGTGGTATCTGGGTGGGGGATATGTGTGTGGTGTGTAAGTGGGGATGTGTTGGTGAGGGATATGTGTGTGTGGTGCGTGGGTTGGGAATAGTGCGTGGTAGGGGGTGTATGTGATGTGCGGGTGGGGGATTGTGTGGTGGGGGATTAGGTTAAGGCATGTGTGGGTGGATGGAAGTTGTATGTGTGGGTGGTGGTGTGTGTGTGAGTGGATTGGGGATGTATGGGTGGTTAGGGAGATGTGTGTGTGTGTGGGGGGTGGGGGGTAGGGACATGTCAGGTGGTGGGGATGTGTGTGTATGGTTTGGGGATGTGTCAGTGGATGTGCGATGTGTGGGTTGGTGGGGGATTGTGTGTGTGGGTGGGGAATATGTTGTCGATGGAGATGTGGCTTGGGGAAGGGTGGTTTGAGGTGTGGATGGGGAGAGGATGTGTGGGGTAGAATGTGGATGGGCGTGGGATGTGTGGGTTGGTGGGGGAATGTTTGTCGGTGGCGAGTGTGTTTTGGTTGGGGGATCAGGTGAGGGCAGTGTGTGTGGGTGGGGGATGGGTCGGTTGGTGGGGTATGTATGTGTCCCTTGGTGTGTGTGTCGGTAGGTGGGGGTGTGTATGTGTCCCTTGGTGCGCATGTGTGTGGGTAGGTGGGGGTGTTGTGTGGGTGGGGTGATGCATGGATAGGTGGGAGATGGGCTTCATACCATGGTAATTAGCCTTGTCTATGTTTACAACATTCATTTCACAATGTTTTTTTTTCTTCCTATGCAAATGTATAATGCTCTTGATGAACGAAAGACGAGTGATTGGAAGGGCCGAATGTAAGACGGGCCTGCGCGCCCAATTTGTGACCCTAATAAAGTTGATTTGATTTGATTTGATTTTATCTATCTATCTATCTATCTATCTATCTATCTATCTATCTATCTATCTGTCTGTCTGTCTATCTATCTATCTATCTATCTATCTATCTATCTATCTATCTATCTATTTATCTGTCTGTCTGTCTGCCTGCCTGCCTGCCTGCCTGCCCGTCCGTCCGTCCGTCTCTCCCACCCTCTTTATCTATCGGGTCAGATCTATCTATCTATTTATCTATCTATCTATCTATCTATCTATATATATATCTATCTATCTATCTATCTATCTATCTATCTATCTATCTATCTGTCTGTCTGTATATCTATCTATCTATCTATCGATCTATCTATCTATCTATAGCCAGGGGACTTAACCTAAAATATAGCAATGCTACTAAAAGAAACGTTATGTCCCTTTATATAATTTTTCTTATGTTAAGTCAGGTAATTAGAAAATTAAATTTTAGTAAGTAAATATCTGATTGTACAGTACCAAACTATGACAGCTGGCTGCACGGGAATGAAAAGAAAACATGTAGAAAATTTCATCTCAATCGGATGGACCGTTATCGAACGCATCAAATACATCCCCACCCACCCACCCACCCACATACATACATTCTGTTTATGTGTGTGTATATATATATATATATATATATATATATATATATATATATATATATATATATATATATATATATATATATATATATATATATATATATATATATATATATATATATCCTCTAAAAGTACTGGAGAGTTTTGGTCATAGACCATAACTTTAGGAAGGGAAAATCCCAACTGCACCTCCACGTGGTAGAGGATAGAAACACACCACGGTGTGGCTAACACAGCTCTGGGGACCGAGTATCCACCGGAATAAGTGGACACCTCTGCAGCTGAGCAGAGCAGGGCACTCACTTGTCCTTACAGTCTGAAATGGCTGTCAAAGGCAGAGGTAGAAAGATCACCATGTGAATGTGGAAGGCAAGGGGAAACCACCACATTATCTTCCCAAGACTTCATGGCAAAACATATATCAGAGTTAGTGAACGACGTTAATGGCTTTCTTTGGACATCCTCGTCCTGTAGGGACAGTCATGAGCCACAGGTGACACCAGACCGTCATCCAGCTACTGATGGCAAAATCATAACTAAAATAAATAAATTTAGAGTAGGAACATGGAACGTTAAGACATTAAATGAGCTAGGAAAGTTGACCAATGTTCTAAGAGAGATCGATAGCATGAAAATGAATATACTAGGCGTTAGTGAGATGAGATGGAAGGGATCGGGCAAATTATAGCTGACAATCACACAATAATTTATTCTGGAGGGGATACACATGAAAAAGGTGTAGGAATAATATTAGACGAAAAAACAGCCAAGTCAATTAATGGATAATGGTGTATTTCAGATAGAGTAGTTATGGTAAAAATCAAAGGCAAACCAATAGACATAAATATTAAACAGGTATATGCACCAACAACAAGCAGTAGTGATGAAGAAATACAACACTTTTACGACGAAATAGAAATGGTGATGGCTCAAATTGGATCACAAGAAATAAAAATAATACTTGGTGATTTTAATGCAAAAGTAAGAAAGGGGAAAATGGAGGATGTAGTGGGAAATTATGGTTTAAGTACAAGAAATGAAAGAGGGGAAAAGCTAATAGAATGGGCAAATATCAATGATATGATAATTGGAAACTGGTTTAAACACCATAAAAGACGACTGTACACATGGAAAAGCCCTGATAAGAAAATACGCAACCAAATTGACTACATACTAATTAATAAAATATATAGAAATGCTTTAATTAATGTAAAGACAATGCTTGGTGCTGACTGTAATAGTGATCATGTACCACTATGTGGACAAATAAAAGTAAGATTAAAGAGAGGGGAAAAAATGGTTAAGAACATGAGACTTAATAAAGAGGTTCTGAAAATAGATAAAGAACTGCAAGAACAATACAGAGTGACTGTGAAAAATAGGTACAATGCGATAGCTAAAATACAGAATATAAATAAACAATGGGAAATGTTAAGGGACTCCATTCATCAAACTAGCAAAGAAGTATTACCGGAGAGAGGCAAAATAGCTAAGAAAAAATGGATGAATGAAGAAATCTTAAAACTGATGGACAAAAGAAAACTGTAAAATGACAAATGAGTAAAAATGACAAACAAGTATACGCTATGATAAATAAAGAAATAAAAGATAAATGTAGAAGGCTAAAGAAAGTTGGTTAAACAAGCAATGCAAAAAAATTGAATTAAATTCCATTAATGATACAAAAAATATGTACAGACATATCAGTGAGCTTACAGGAAGAAAAATAAGAATAAATACAGGGTGTTTGAAATCAAAAACAGGAAAGATATTATTAGAGGAAGGTGTTATAATGAAGAGGTGGAATGAGTATATAAGAGAAATATATGACGGAGAAAGGGAAGAATTAACAGAAGATAGTAACTTAGAAGGTCCACCTATTCTGAAAGAAGAAGTCGCTGACGCTATGAAACGTATGAAGAAAGGAAACACAGCTGGGCCAGATGAAATCACAATAGAAGAATTAGAAGTGTTGGGAGAATTTGGAGTAGATATATTAACCAAAATGTTGAATGATATTTACAGTAGTGGATATTTACCCAGTGATATGCTGAAATCTGTATTTATAGCTATACCAAAAAGACCAGGAGCAATTGATTGTGAAGATTTTCGTACAATTAACCTCATAAACCATATCACTAAGCTTCTACTCAGAATCATAATGAGAAGAAACAAAAAGAAAATAAAAATGGAAATTTGTGAAGAACAGTATGGATTTGTGGAAGGAAAGGGCACAAATAATGCAATTTATACATTACGGACACTAATAGAAAGGTCAATAGAGAAACAGAGAGACATATATTTGTGCTTCATAGATTATTCTAAGGCATTTGATAAAGTAAATCATGATGAACTGATTAAAATGTTGGAAGATATCAACAATTATGGAAAAGATTTAAGAATAATAAAGAATATTTACTGGAACGAAGTAGCAGCAATTAAAATGGGAAATAAAGATGGTAGTTACGAACAGATAAAGCTTGGAGTACGACAGGGGTGTGTCTTGTCACCAGATCTTTTCTCCCTGTATAGCGAAGTAATAATGAGAGAGATCAAAGAGATGCCAGGAATACTAGTTGGAGGTTATAATATAAATAATATACGCTATGCAGATGACACAGTATTGGTGGCGGATAAATCAACAGACCTACAACAATTGTTGGACATTGTAGTAACAGAGAGTACAAGGAAAGGACTCTCCTTGAATATCAAGAAAACAGTAACAATGGTGATATCAAGGGGATACCAAAATGTGACATAGAAATAGAAGGGGAAATACTCAACCAAGTGAATAATTTTAAATACCTAGGGGCACTTATAACATCATATGGAAGATGTACAACAGAGATTAAAAACAGAATAGGGCAGGCAAAAGTCGCATTTCAGTAAATGAAGAGTATCTTATGCAATAAGTCGCTATCAATGAATGTAAGAAAGAGAGTACTAAAATGCTATATAGAACCGGTTTTGCTGTATGGCAGCGAATCTTGGAATGTAAATGAACAAATTAGGAAGAACTTAGAAGCAACAGAGATGTGGTTTTTAAGACGAATATTGTGAATTCCTTGGACTGCCAGAGCAACTAACAACGATTGCCTGAAAGAGGCTAATGAAACTAGAACACTATATACAACAATAAGAAAGATACAAACAGCTTTCTTTGGTCATGCGATGAGAAGACAGGCATTGGAGAACATCGTGACAACTGGAAAGATCGAGGGGAAGAGGGGCAGAGACAGACCAAATCAAATCAAATCAAATCAAATCAACTTTATTAGGGTCACAAATTGGGCGCGCAGGCCCGTCTTACATTCGGCCCTTCCAATCACTCGTCTTTCGTTCATCAAGAGCATTATACATTTACATAGGAAGATAAAATAAACATTGTGAAATGAATGTTGTAAACATAAACAAGGCTAATTACCATGTTATGAAGCCCATCTCCCACCTATCCATACATCACCCCACCCACACAACACCCCCACCTACCGACACACACGCACACCAAGGGACACATACATACCCCACCAACCGATCCATCCCCCTCCCGCACATCCCCCACCCACACACACTGCCCTCACCTGATCCCCCAACCAAAACACACTCGCCACCCACAAACATTCCCCCACCAACCCACACATCCTACGCCCATCCACATACACATACTACCCCACACATCCTCTCCCCACCCACACCTCAAACCACCCATCCCCCAGCCACATCTCCATCGACAACATATTCCCCACCCATGCACACAATCCCCCACCAACCCACACATCGCACACCCACTCCCACATTCCCAAACCATACACACACATCCCCACCAACTGACATGTCCCTACCCCCACCCCACACATCTCTCTAACCACCCATACATCCCCAATCCACTAACACACACCCCACCACCCACACATACAACTTCCACCCACCCACACATGCCTTAACCTAATCCCCCACCACACAATCCCCCACCCGCACATCACATACACCTCCTATCATGCACTATTCCCAACCCACGCACCACACACACACATATCCCTCACCAACACATCCCCACTTACACACCACACACACATATCCCCCACCCAGATACCACACAATATTCCCACCCACACCCACACAGATACCCTTACCCATCCACCCCACATACCCCCACTCACACAACACAAAAACAAAACAAAACACAAAAATCCCCCACCCACACACACATACCTCACCCACACAATATCCCCAACCAACACACCACACACTTCTCCCCACCCACACACGCATTCCCTACCCGTCCACCAACACACACTCACTCACGCATACATTCTCCACTACGCACCCACACCCCCCCCCCCCAACCAAACATCTCTCGATCACAATACCCCTACCCCACACACATCCTCCACCCACTCACACATCCCACCCCGACACATACAACTCCCTCACCCACTTACACATCCCTAAGCCACTCACTCACACACCCCCACCCACACATTCCCCATCCAAACACACACATCTCCCACCAACACTCCCCCACATACTTCCCCCAACCACCACAATCCCCTACTCACCCATACATATACCCCATTCATACGCACATTCCCCGCACCCATCACACACATCCCCCACACCACACACTATCCTCCACCCATACCTCCACAAACATACCCTCCACCCACACATCATTCACACATCCCCCACCAACACACCGCACAAATATCTCAAACCCACACACCATACACTTCTCCCCACCCACCCTTGCATCCCCAATCCACCCAACACAATCCCCTACCCACACAACCCCGCCTCCTACACATACTTCCTCAAACCGTCCACACATCTCCACCCACATAAACACACATCCCCTGCATCCGTCCCATACACATATCCTCCACCCATACACACATCCCCCACACCCATTCCAACACCCCTACTTTCACCCCCACACATCCATCCACACATCCCACCAACACCCACAAATACCACTACCCACCAAAACCAACACACCCCAACCCATCCAAACGCATACCCCCACCCACACACCCCCACCCACACATATCCCCACACTCACACATATCCTCCACATACACTCACACTTCCTCACATCTAGACACATACAAAATGTCTCACGATAGTATTGAAACTAGTATGAAGAAACTCTCACACTTTACTCACACATATACACTGACACTTGTCATGAGCAGTCTCATAAAAATGTTAAACATGGAGAAAAATGTGTACATAAAATGTATGTGACGTAAAAATAGTGATGCTCTCTCTCTCTCTCTCTCTCTCTCTCTCTCTCTCTCTCTCTCTCTCTCTCTCTCTCTCTCTCTCTCTCTCACACACACACACACACACACACTCACTCACTCTCACGCTCACACATTCACTCTTCCGCTCATTCATTCACTCTCCCGCTCATTCACTCTCCCGCTCACTCATTCACTTTCCCGCTCACTCATTCACTTTCCCGTTCACTCATTCACTCTCCCGCTCACTCATTCACTCCAAGAGAAATGATGCCGGACGGATTGAGACAGTGGCATGGAGGAAT
Source organism: Cepaea hortensis (assembly GCA_963921405.1). Taxonomy (NCBI): domain Eukaryota; kingdom Metazoa; phylum Mollusca; class Gastropoda; order Stylommatophora; family Helicidae; genus Cepaea; species Cepaea hortensis. The sequence continues at coordinate 29,481,019 of OY992879.1, read as the reverse complement.
ATAATCAGCAGAGTTGATCCAGAACACCAAAGACCGAGATCTGTGAAGAGCCATGAACGCCTACGCCAGCCGGCAGGGCACTTGATGATGATGATCTCTTCTTGATACGTTGAGTATTCTTCTCAGGAATCTCATTTCTGTTCTTATGATTTTTCTTATCTATTTTTGTGTCATTGTCCAGGTTTGGCATTGGTAACATAGAGTTGGTAGGAAGATTGTGTTGTAAGGTGCTTTCTTAGTAGTTATTGCTACAAGTGTGTTCTTTAGTATTGGTGCCATTTGTCCAATGAGTTGGTTTGCCTTATTGCATCTATTTTCGATCTCGTCTTCTGATTTGTCATTTGATGATATTATACTTCCTAGGTACTTGAAACTCTTTACTTATCACATTGTTAACTGTTATATGTACTGTTGATACTCCTTTTCCTACCCTGCTTCCTTCATTGCAAATTGTTAGTCTGGGGGCCCTATCCTTCAAAGTTTACTACCTTTGGTGCTGACTTGGTAGGCATAGGTGTGCATACCTCCTTATTGACTGATATCATTTGTGATTTACTTCCTTTTTTCGTACGCTTTCGAAGCTTCTGTCTTCTCAACCGCACTGGATGTCTCTTCCTTGTACACTATGCCTTCTTGCCGTTTTCTTTCCTCGCATGTACCATCCTCTAGACGACATTTTTCTTGTAGTTTTTCGTTAACAAATCTTAAATGTTTCCTCCTCTGCTCAAATTCAATACGCCGATTCTTTCTTTTCTCTTTCTTTCAAAATGTTCCGTTGTCTTGTGTTCTTGAAGCACTCCCCCTGACCCTCCCCCCACATCCCTCACCCTGAGTCGCGTCTTGTCATTACTCGAAGAATAAATTGCTGTAGCTATGTTTGGGAATTAACCTCCTGGTACATGTAGAGCATCGCGGTCCATACTGGCTAATATCTATTTTCAGACAAGCGAATATGTAAATATCACACGTAAAGAGAGCTCTGGGGGTAAGAACACGAGTGGGGGTCAATATGGCCGAATGGATAAGAACGCGTGTTCTTAAACATTCGGTGTGCTGATGCCGAGGTAAGGGTTCAACCTTTACACTGGACTGTTAGAATAAAATGTTGACCTATCGTCCTTGACTTGGGGACGTAAATTACAAGTACGTATGAAGTCGGAGTGGGTTCGTCTTATGGCGAGGGGTACTGTTAATAGGGAAATCTAATCCACATGCAAAATTCAGTCCAGCGCTACTAGAAGTCTTGTGAATGGACTACGCTTGAGTTCAAATGGAGCGAGCGGGAGAAAAAGAATAAGAGTGAAATGTGGACAGCAGAGGGGGAGGAGGGGATGGGTAATGTGTAGCTTCAGTAATGAAAAAAAAACTCAAACGTATTAACCGGGTAGCTGGCTGTAACATTGAAGCGAATGAAGGAGTACACTCGTATAATCAAGGTAATCAGTCGTAATATTGCGTTATTATCAAAGAATCTGATGTCAACATGAATATGAAATATGCTAGAATCAAATGATAAACGTTACGCAAAAATCAACAATTGCACCATTTCTTTGCTCTTCAAAGACTAAAACAACTAAATAGATTGTGGAGTGGGACAGATATAACTACAAAAATTAGATTTTTAAGAGCATGCATCTTTCCCATTGCGTCTCCTGTCAGACCTGGACATTTAGTAAACAAGCTGACCAGTGCATAAATGCCTTTGAATATAAATGTTATAGACGAGTTCTGGGGATATCTTGGATACAGAAAAGAAGAAATGCATTAATAATTCAAGAGCTGAATATTGAAGAAGGTTGGCCATTAAAGACGATAACACAAAGAAAATTGAAATATTTTGGTCACTTGAAACTCGCGAAAGTTTGGAAAGAACAATAAGGGAATGGTTTATGCCTGGGAAGAGAGGAAGTGGAAAGCCTAAGAGACGATGGGTATAGGATGTGGCGGATGATCTCCAGATGGGTGTATCGGACGCGGGACATCTTGCTTGTGACCGAGAGGTTTTCCGGAAGTTTGTTATGGGAGCGAGGTTCTGCACAGGACATGCTACTGAATGCATGAATTAACTCTTACTTAGGTGACTAATTGTCATTAAATGATTATTGTAAACAATTAAAATCAGTTATCCCTAAATGATAAAAGATAGTTACACTGAGTTGTCACTGAAATGATGATTAATGAATTTTTCACTGGAACAAACGAACGAACGAATTTTTTTTTTTTTTTTTCAAAGTCACAAATTGGTTACTCCAGCCCGTCTTACGTGCACATTCGGCCCTTCAAATCACTTTTCTTCCGTACATCAATTATCTATTGCGCGTGTTACATTCACAGTGGAAAGATAACATTGTCAAATGAAACTTGTGAACATAACCAATGAATATTACCATGTTATGAGACAGGTAGGCAATCAGACACACACACACACACACACAGACACGTACAAGCATAAACACAGACATACGAAACTGCATACATTTACACAAACTATCACAGTTACGCACCCACTTAGTAACACACAAACGATAACTGATGATAGTTACCGCATAAGTTACATTTTCTTTTAAAGTTATTTATAGTCTAAAAGCTTCATCAGTTACAAATAGCTAGATTTGATATTTGTCTATAAACTATATGGACCACCGAGTGAGCTAAACAAACAAGACGGTGAAATTCATACATGAGACACCTGGAAGGTTAACCCGGTCAACAAATGCCCGCAGAAGTCGGGTGTGTCGGCCTAACGGCGCAAGAACGCAGCTCTGCTGTAAACAGGCACAACGCAGTCACATCCGAAAGAAAAAAAATCCGGATGAACGCAGAATAAGAAGAATACATGAGACAACATTGCAGTTCTAGAAAAAATATCAAGCGAACGAAAGAAGAAGAGAAGAAGAAGAAGAAATTTCTCAATGTAATATGAATCTTTTTTTATCTAGAAGAAAGGATGATCAGTACGTCTGGAACAAGGTAGGCTGCAGATGCTGCCGGCTCAGCATCGCACCTCCATGTAGCAGAAGGTAATTAACGACCGATTAGGCCTTCACATCCGGGGGATTTTGACTTAGAGGCATTCAGCCATATCCCGCAGCTGTAACCCATATATATATATATATATATATATATATATATATATATATATATATATATATATATATATATATATATATATATATATATATATATATATATATATATATATACGCACACACACACACACACACACACACATCACAGCCCAGTGCACACGAAGTAGTAGCACGGGTAAGGACTACGCCTGAGTTCACAGCGATCGAGTACAACAAAAGAACATTTAAAAATTGGGTATGGTATTAGAAGCTTGCCGGGCTCCGTGACGAAGGCGTTACAAACGAGATTCGTACAACCGCTTACCTGCGTTCGAAACACAGCTGAGCGCGATTTGGCAGCAGACCGCGTTGGCTGGGTTTTAACGAATTGATAAGGGAGGCGGTCGTTCAGAAATAAATGGCAAACTACTGAACGTAAACTTACCAAGAGATCATAACAGCAGTAACTTGCTGATGTTGACAGCGATGTCCTGTAAAGGATATGCAAAAAATAAAATTAGAAGCTTCCTGCCATGAACAGCAACATTCTAATTACCCCACTTGCTGAAGGGGCATTTTACTGCCGCTGAAATCTAATCTAATAATGAAGATGGTGTAAACAGAAACGGTGCATATGTCACAGTACAAGAAAATGCCTCTGGGAATTACCCCAAACTTGAATTTTCCTATGTCCACAAGCCAGATCCACTGAGTGCTGTCTGACAAGAAATGGCTGTTATTACATGTTTTGTTTGTCATAATAATACCAGAGTATGCCAATGGATGGACAATGTACGCGCCTGTTTGTTGATCCATTTTCTCTGTCATTGCTTTCTGCTTATAAAAACATGTCTGGGCACATTTTGGTGGAATTTTCTAACGTTTAAATTGTCTCTATTTCTTATATATCAAACAATCTATCTTTCCCGATGCCTCAAATTCCGCATACGTCTCCTGTGGTAGACATGTAATGAGTAAATAAACTAAAACGAGATGTGCAATTTTAAGTTGTGCACCAACACAATAACAAATGACATAATGGACGTTGCAGCAAGATCATTAATCAGCACGCAAACATTAAACAATTTAGAACTGCCAATGTTATTTTTTTTTCTGTTGCCTTAGTAACCAGCCCTGTTAGCATTCCAAGTGGAATAAGGTCTCCGTGGCGGAGTGGTTAAGCCGCATGCCTCGCGATCCGGAGGTTGTTGGCTCATTCTGTTCAAATGTAGTTTTCTTGGAGGCTTCTAGGGGTCGTCGCTGGGGCTACGAAGTTCGTGCTCTGTGCGACGCTTTCAAGACCAAGACAATCCTTGTGAGGGCTGATCAAGACCAAGACAATCCCTGTGAGGGCATATCAATAAGTCCTTGTGCTGACTGATCAAGACCAAGACAGTCCTCGTGAGAACTGATCAAGACCATGACAGTCCATGTGAGGACAGATAAAAAACAAAGACTGTCTTTGTGGGGACTATCAAGACCAACACAGTCCTTGTAATGACTACATGAGAAAGTAACGAACAACTGGGAGGCCATTGAATGGACTGTCCTGTTCAGGGCCGTCCCTCATAAGAACCAAAATTTAGTCAATAAAGAAAATACCAGTTCGCCTGAAACCCATAAAACCCAACTGATCCCGACGACTACAGTGGGAAACTAGCACCAGTCCTGTTTAAGACTC
>OY992879.1:29391270-29471270 GCA_963921405.1 Cepaea hortensis | reverse complement strand
GCTAACTTAACAAACCAGCCAGCTAACAAACCAACTGACTAAACCAACCAACCAGCTAACTTAACTAACCAGCCAGATAACAAACCAAATGACTAAACCAACAAGCTAACTTAACCAACCAGCCAGCTAACAAACCAACTGACTAAACCAACCAACCAGCTAACTTAACTAACCAGCCAGATAACAAACCAAATGACTAAACCAACAAGCTAACTTAACCAACCAGCCAGCTAACAAACCAACTGACTAAACCAACCAACCAGCTAACTTACCCAACCAGCCAACTAACAAACCAGCTGACTAAACCAACCAGCTAACTTAACCAACCAGCCAGCTAACAAACCAGCTGACTAAACCAACCAACCAGCTAACTTAACCAACCAGCCAGATAACAAACCAACTGACTAAACCAACTAGCTAACTTAACCAACCAGCCAGCTAAGAAACCAACTGACTAAACCAACCAGCCAGATAACAAATCAAATGACTAAACCAACCAGCTAACTTAACCAACCAGCCAGATAACAAACCAACTGACTAAACCAACCAACCAGCTAACTTAACCAACCAACCAGCTAACAAACCAACTGACTAAACCAACCAACTGACTAAACCAACCAATCAGATAACTTAACCAACCAGCCAGCTAACAAACCAACTGACTAAACCAGCCAGCTAACTTAACAAACCAGACAGCTAACACACCAACTGACTAAGCCAACCAGTTAACTTAACTAACCACCAGCCAGCTAACAAACCGACTAAGCCAACCAACCAGCTAACTTAACCAACCAGCCAGCTAACAAACCAACTGAATAAACCAACCAGCTAACTTAACAAACCAGCCAGCTGACACACCAACTGACTAAACCAACCAATCAGCTAACTTAACCAACCAGCCAGCTAACAAACCAACTGACTATGCCAACCAGCCAGCTAACTTAACCAACCAGCCAGCTAGCAAACCAACTGACTAAACCAACCAACCAGATAACTTAACCAACCACCAGCCAGCTAACAAACCGACTAAACCAACCAACCAGCTAACTTAACCAACCAGCCAGCTAACAAACCAACTGACTAAACCAACCAGCCAGCTAACATACCAACTGACTAAACCAACCAACCAGCTAACTTAACAAAACAGCCAGCTAACAAACCACATGACTAAACCAACCAACCAGCTAACTTAACCAACCAGCCAGCTAACAAACCAACTGACTAAACCAACCAGCTAACTTAACAAACCAGCCAGCTAACAAACCAACTGACTAAACCAACCAACCATCTAACTTAACCAACCAGCCAGCTAACAAACCAACTGACTAAACCAACCAACCAGCTAACTTAACCAACCAGCCAGCTAACAAGCCAACTGACTAAACCAAACAGCTAACTTAACAAACCAGCCAGCTAACAAACCAACTGACTAAACCAACCAACCAGCTAACTTAACCAACCAGCCAGCTAACAAACCAACTGACTAAACCAACCAACCAGCTAACTTAACCAACCACCAGCCAGCTAACAAACCAACTGACTAAACCAACTAACCAGCCAACTTAACCAACCAACCAGCTAACTTAAGCAACTTACTAAACCAACCAACCAGCTAACTTAACCAACTTACTAAACCAACCAACCAGTTAACAAACCAACTGACTAAACCAACCAACCAGCTAACTTAACCAACCAACCAGCTAACAAACTAACTTACTAAACCAACCAACCAGCTAACTTAACCAACTGACTAAACCAACCAACCAGCTAACTTAACCAACTGACCCAACCAACCAGCCAACCAACAACCCAATCATACCTATGCTGTTGTAGTATCAATACACGCACATACACAGAAATAAAACACACGCGCGCGCGCTCGCATGCGTGCTTGTACACATGCACAGTTAATCATTCCGGACGTGTGATACCATCAGATACACATGGTTTAATAAAACACAATTCCCAGCCCAATAATACGTTCGAACCTCTTCTGAACCTCAAACGGCTGCCATAACTACTAACCCCTTCCCTTCCCCCTGCCCCTCGTCGCACCATTACTACTAAAACCACGAACAATAAGTGCACTGTTCTTGTTTATACATGAGACAGGATTGCAGATACAGACAATCAATTTCAAGCAAACGTACGAAAGAAGAAGAACAATAAGAACACGAAGAAGGGGTGTCTAGTTGGTCATTCGTCAAAGCTGTCATCATTTGGAAATGACAGGTTCGAATCCCGGTAGGTAACATCAGCTTTCAATTTGTATGTTGCTAAGTGTGTCCTCTAATCTCTACTTCTTTTGTCTACTTCTATGAGCGCAAAACACTATATATGTGTTTATTTATAAACTATTCTTTTATAAAGGCACCGATAAGTCTCTTTACACCAGCCACTGATTTCACGTATCTAGTACACTGGACTGATCTTTGCGTGTGGATTTGCTTTCCCTATTACCAGAGTCCCTCGCCATCAGGCAGACCCACTCCGACTTCGGAGTAATTGTAATTTACGTCTCCAGATCAAGGACGAGAAGTCAACACTTTAGTCCAACCAACTGGTGTAGAGGTTAAACCTGATACCTCAGATTCAGCACAATGAGATGTGGACACTGAGATATATTCAATCCATGGAGGAAATATGGCCAGCCCAGGCCTACTACCGGCCAGTCTGTGCGTGCTGGGTCTTGACCTGGTTAGCCTCGAGCCGATGGATGTCAGCCCTCTTCTTAGATCAGGTGACCTCAGTGTCCGGGCCTTGGAGACAGGGCTGCAGTCGATTTGTCCGTATGATTCACAAACCAACCAACCAACCAGTCAACCGACTAACATCGAGCTAACCAACCAACCAACTAACAAACCAACTTACCAACCAACTAATTAACCAAATAAACAACGAACTAACCAGCCAACCAACCAATCACCCAACTAACTATCCAATCAACCAACCAATTAACTAACAACAACCAAACATCCACCCAACTAACTAACCAACCATCCACCGACTAACTAAGCAACCAACGAATCACTCAACTAAGTAATCAACCACCCAACAAACCAACCCACCAACCAACTAACACATCAACCAACCATATTTATGCTACTACATCTCAATATACACACACAGTAAGAGAAAAAAACCACACACACACACACACACACACAGGTGTACCACAGTGTGTGTGTGTGTGTGTGTGTGTGTGTGTGTGTGTGTGTGTGTGTGTGTGGAGAGTGTTAAATTTACCTGTGACAGAAATTAGTCAACAAAATCATGGTGTAAAAGGGGCGCCGGCGGTGGTGTAGTGACCAGGCTCTTGCCCGCCAACACCGTGGTCATGGATTAGAATCCGCAGCTAAACCAATGTTTAGAATTAACCAGATAAACCTGAACTTTGAAGTGACCAAAGGAAAACGAGCGCTCTAGCTTGTCAACTGTCGGTACGCTGATGACAAGATAGTGGTACAGGTTACCACACACGTCGGCTTGTACTTCAGCATTTACTACTCGTTCAGAAAGCAATGGCAAACTACTGAACGTAAAATTGTTTAGAAAATAAACCTGGGGTTGGGTTGATCGCAAGGTGTCGCAAAGGATAAGACATGCGTTAAAGACCCAGTCTAATATTAGAACATGTCTTGCGGGCAACAGGTACCTAGTGCAACACTGATCACATTATCCCTGAAGTAGATAATACTAGGGACACGGCCTGAGTACCAACAAGAAAGTACTGCCATAACTATGGTGCTGAAATTGAGGCAATCAGGATAGCAACAGTGAAATTACTAAATACCAGCCATGGTAGACAACCTGTGGTGCTACTGACAGATGCAAAATCAGTACTCGAGGCGCTACTGTCTGGGAAATTGTCAGTATTAAGGACACTACTTTCTGAACTTAGCAGTCAGCTTAAGGTCACCATACAGTGGATACCATCCCACTGTGGAATACCTGGAAACGACAGAGCTGATCAATTGGCTAAGGAAGGAGCCAAAGAAGAACAGCCTGATGTTCCCGTTATATACCACCAACAGAAAAGAATGATCAAATCAGTCAGAAAGCCACCAACATCTGCTCAAGATGACTACCACATTATGGACAGACCAGAACAAGTCATTATTCAGAACATGACACGACAGATTACGCATCCACATGTATACAAAATTCAAGATTGGTGAAACAGCCATATGCACATGTGGTTTGGCGTAGCAAGACTGCCCAAAATATAACTTATCTAGGCAAACCTTCTGGCCTAGAGAGACGGCAGTGGAAGATAAACTCCATGGACCTCTGTGTGAACTGAAAAGACAGTTCAATTCATACAAGAGACAACATTGCAGATATAGACATATTTCAAGCGAACGAAAGAAGAACCCTGAAGTGTGGAATAGTCTATACAAATATGAGACTAGCACATTAGCCCACCACACCTGTGGCATGTAATATGGCCATACACGTTATGCTTTTAAACGGTAGTTACTTTCCGTATTCTGTCAGCCATTTTGAAAATATGTTAAGGTCGAGAACTACAAGTAATCCGCCATCTTTGCGCCACAACCGCGATTACAACTTCTTCTCCATTTTCTTCTTCTGCTTCTTGTTTTCTTCGCTTGAAATTGATTGCCTTTTTCTACAATTTTGTCTCTTGCATAAACTTCAATGCCTGGTTTAGTTCACACAGTAACCTATACAGTTTAGCTTCCATTGTAGTTTCTCTAGGCCAGGTTTGCCTAGATATGTCGCAGCTGGGACAGTCTTGTGGTGTGTGTGATAACAGCGTCCGCAAAAAGTTCAAACTATCATTTGATTTCGGTTAAGCATCACTTTCTTGCACACGCGCATCGTCATGAAGGGTCTACTCTCCTAATAATAGATAATGCACGGAGAATCTCAGCACTGTGCACCAATTCCATAGCACTGATGAGGATCCGCGTCTGTATACACCAGAATAACACAGGATTGTTCTTTTATGGGTTGATTGTTTACGCAGCAACTTTTTGATCTCTTCTTTTCGATTTCCAGTTACATAACGTGCACACGGATCTTCTTCTTCTTCTCCTCCTTCTTCGCCTTCTTCTTCTTCTTTTTCTTCTTCTTCTTCTTCTTCTTCTTCTTCTTCTTCTTCTTCTTCTTCTTCTTCTTCTTCTTCTTCTTCTTCTTCTTCTTCTTCTTCTCCTTCTTCTTCTTCTTTTTCTTCTTCTTCTTCTTCTTCTTCTTCTTCTTCTTCTTCTTCTTCTTCTTCTTCTTCTTCTTCAGCTGCTGCTGCTGTTGCTTTTCCTCCTGTTGCTGTTACTTCTCTACTGTTGTTCCTTCTTCTTCTTCTTATTCTTCTTCTTCCTCCACCTCCTCCTCTTCTTTCTTTTCTCCTTCAGTGTTCCCTGTTCGAGGGGAATGCCACATACCAAGTTTTGTACCTCACAGATAAGCGTGTGGACTTAGACATCCATGTAAGTTTCCCATATTCTAAACAGGTTCCAAGGTAACAACCTTTGACTACCCGGGAGTAGATTTTCATACCTAATAATTTTACCAGAGCAGCAGTCTTTGGTCATATTCTAAGCGATTTCCAACTGTTAACGTCCACAAAATGCTCACGGACTTCTGTTTTTTGTCCTTATCTGAGAGGCTAGGTATTCGATCACACCACCCAAGATATCATCAGTTGTATCACACCACCCAAGATTTTATTAGTGCGTGTGATATAATTAGATACCAATGGTTCATGGGAGAATTCACTGCCCTATGCTGGGAACGAACGTATTACCCTTGGAGTCTGAGAAGACATCGTAGCCTCCCAGCCACCCTTGTTTTAAAGCAGTGGTTCTCAACCTTTCTTGGCCCATTCCCCCCCCCCCTTCACCATATGTTCAGAACGTCATTCCCCCCCCCCCAATTCGTATTTCCTCCCTATAAATCCCCCCCCCCCTTTTTCCCCTTTACACAGTATACATAAAAATGGACGCTAAATTTAGTAACACATATAATAACAAGTCTAGATGTCTACATAAAACGTGATTTGCCGGTCTACTTATGTCATAAAACGAAGTTCAGAAGGGCGAGAAGTACAGAACTGTGAAGTACGGAGGGAAAAAAACAATATTAAATTATCAATTCTTGTATTAACGCGATCTTGAAATAATCTTAATTCCCCCCTTCGAAACCCTAAAATTCCCCCCTAGGGGGGAATTCCCCACCGGTTGAGAACCACTGTTTTAAAGGGTTAGATGACCGACCGCTACCATGGCCCCAATGAGGCAGTGCATTATACTTCTTATTTTGTTCAAGTCCAATCAGTCCGTCCCTTGAATCGAATAGACGAGTAAAAGGAAGACAGTGTTATCTTTACGACACTCCTATTCTTCCGTTCGTTCCCTTTGAAATCAAGCGTAGTCCATCTACGTGCAACTCGTTCACTGGACTGAATCTTGTGTGTGGATTAGTTTTCCCTATTGCCAGTGTCCCTCGCTCTCAGGCGAACCCACTCGGACTTCTGAGGTACTTGTAATTTACATCCCCACGTCAAGGACGAGAAGTCGACAGTTTAGTCGACCTGACTGGTGTAAGGGTTAAACCACGTTACTTCGGCATCAACACGCCGGATGTTTCAGGGTGAGCTCTCTTATCCATTTGGCCATGCAGACCAAGCCGCTCCTATAATAGATCAAGTGAGACATATGAAATACATTTTGAAGAGACAAATTTAGAGTTTCTGAAACAAATGTTGCGAATTTCTTAGACTGCCAGAGTAACAAACTACGATTGGCTGAGTTTGGCTAGTGATACCATAACATTATATACAGCAACGGGAAAGTTTTTTGTCCATTTGATGAGAAGTCAGGCATTCATGACAACTAGAAACATCATGGGGAAACAGGAGCATAGGCAGATCAAGATAAATGATGCTGGATGGACTGAGCCGTGGCATGGAGGAATATCATCAGCAGACTTGATCCAGAACACCCAAGACCGAGATCTGTGGAAAGACATGAACGCCCACGCTAGCTGGTAGGGCACTTGATGATGATAACATTTAGTGATCACGACAGCTCAGACACTGTTCACTTCTAACCATTATCCTCATCACCCCCATCGTCATCATCTCCATCCACATCATCAACTTCATCATTCTCATCGTCATGATCATCTCCATCCCCATCATCATCATCATGTACATGCAGTTTTAGCGTACTTTGTCAACCTTTCTTGTGTGTGTGTGTATGTGTGTGTGTGTATGTGTGTGTGTGTGTGTGTGTGTTTGTTTTTCTTTGCTTGGTTTTTAAATTTTGTTCATGGAGATTTTGGAAGCGGTAGCGTCCGTTCTGTCATTTCTGAAGATGGCCCATTTCCTGCACCGTTCTTCTCGTTGTGTCTGATCCCGTTCAGGTTTTTATGTGCCAAATTTCAGGTGACAATGGCGATTGTTACGAATTCAAACGCGATTTACTATGGTGTACGCCATTTTGGTATAAATCTATGTTTAGCTGCGCGGCAGTGACCTGAATTATGTGCCAAAATGGCGTCTATTGAAATTTTCCATGTACCCGATTTCTGGACACAGAGAAGCGGCTTGACCAGATGCAATGACCCGAAACGCGTGAAAGATTCACGTGCTCTGTGTGGTAATCTTACGCCACATGGACAACGAGTGCCTTTGCCAAACCCAGATACCAGCCGGTTTTCAAATAGCGTGTTCTTTTTGCCGGTCAAGATGTGGGGTGGGTCCGTCCCCATCCATCTCCGTCTGCGCAGTCAGGTTGGCAGTGATGGGTCTCCGGCATTTTCTGTCTCCATTCTTCGATAGACAGAGAGGCGATATCTTGGCCATGTTGTCTGTTCATGTATTTCTTTGACGTCCTCTATTGTGTCTCGCCCTTGTTCATATATGTATGTGTATCTCATAACATATGTAGTCCTTATTGTTCATATGTACAGCGTGCATATTCCTACGTTTTCTACATGAATGTAACACGCGTTATATATAATTGTGTGAAAGATGAAAATCGTAGATTGATTAGAGAAATTAGACGAAGACAGTCAAAATTTTTTGGACATGTTATGCGAAGAAATGGACTGGAAAACTTAGTGACAGCTGGCAAGATCGAAGGGAACAGACCAAGAGGAAGACCGAGAGGAAAATACCTGGATGGCTTGGCCACATGGCATGGACGAGACAGGAACACTGAGCTGATCCACGACTATGGTGATCGAGTGAAATGGCGAATCATGACCGCCCACGCTTTCCGGCATGGCACATGATTGATTGATTGAAAGATGAGTGGTTGGAAGGGCCGCGTGCACGAACGGCTTACATGCAAATGTGTGACCCTTCAAAAACAAAGTTCATTTGTTCGTCGTTCATATTGTCAATGTCTGGCTGTTTACAATAGTCATGATGTTTTATTTTTTGCGCTTGCTTGCTTTTAACTCAAGCGTAGTCCATACACACCACTTCTAGTAGCAATGGACTGATTTTTGCGTGTGGATTAGCTTTCCCTACTATCAGGCGAACCCACCCCGACTTCAGAGGTTCTTGTAATTTACGTCCCCAAGACAGGGAAGAGAAGTCAACATTTTAGTCCAGTGTACGGGTTGAACCCCTTACCTCGGTATCAGCACACCGGATGTTTAAGAACGCGCGTTCTCATCCATTCGGCCACACTGACCCCCATAGAACGATGTGACCAACATATATTTCTCACTATTGACTAACACAGACACCAACAATAATTTATTGCTTGTCATATCTCGTCAGAGTAACTAACAACGACTGTCTGAAAGAGGCTAATGAAACTAGAACATTATATACAACAATAAGACAGTGACAGCTTTCTGGGGTTATGTGATGAGAAGAGAGCCATTGGAGAACATCGTGACGACTGGGGAGATCGAGGGGAAGAAAGGCAGAGGTCAAACAAGAGAAATGGTCCTGGATGGATTGAGACGGTGAAATTGATAAATATTAGCAGCAGAGTAGATCCAGAACACCAAAGACCGAGATATCTTCTTCTTCTGCTGCGTTCATTCGGAGTTTTTTTTTCCGGACGTGATTGCGTTGTGCCTATTTACAGCAGAGCTGCGTTCTTGCGACGTTAGGCCGACACATCTGACTTCTGCGGGCATTTGTTGACCGGGTTAACCTTCCCGGGTGACATTCTATATAACCAAAGGGGTATAGATGATGCAAAGACCGAGATATGAGAAGAGACATGAACACCTACGCCAGCTGGCATGGCACTTGATGATGATGATGATGATGAAATCTCGTCAAGTACATTCTACAGAGCTGCTTTTAGCGGACTGAACTCAATGGGGACAAGTAGGTCGCCTCCTATTTCGTTAACAGTCCAAAGGCTGCACGTTTGCCCTTGACCTCGGTGGATGACCGCTTGGAGCAACAGTACAGCCTCTGCCGGGGCTGAAGCAGAATTTATGGCTCTCAGTCGGAGTTGCTGGACTTCATCCAGGCAACAACAGGTCTGCAGACTTAGCTTGAACAATGACCTGGGCGCTAGGAAGAAGGATGAAGGAGAATGACCTAACAGGGTAAAGTAAAATCAAACATTCCAGCAGGGATGGGGATGGGATTGGGGCCAGAAGAGTGGTGGGTACTAGTTCGCCTGCAGGAGTTCTGGGTACTAACGGAAGTGGGGTAGAATTTTTCTTTCCACTGTGTCTACTCGGTTTCAGCCAGCTTAAACAGGTCATGATTTGAGCTGTGGTTAAAGTTGCCTCTCTCACCCTGTCTGTCTGTCTGTCTGTCTGTCTGTCTGTCTGTCTGTCTCTCTCTCTCTCTCTCTCTCTCTCTCTCTCTCTCTCTCTCTCTCTCTCTCTCTCTCTCTCTCTCTCTCATTATATTTCCTGAAATACTGAAAAAAGTATTTCAGGATCCTCGCCGATGCAACGGAGTTCGTGCATTGATCTGAGTTTCTCCAGACTCAGGTTTGAGTTAGGAGGAAAACGGAGCACTTATGGGTTAAACCGCGTGCCGTGATGTTGATCCAACGACTAAACTAAAACTAAACTAAACTCATTCTCTCTCTCTCTCTCTCTCTCTCTCTCTCTCTCTCTCTCTCTCTCTCTCTCTCTCTCTCTCTCTCTCTCTCTCTCTCTCTCTCTCTCTCTCTCTGTCTCTTCGTGAAAGATGCAAGAAGCTACATCTCATTCAACTTCCTTCTTCAACCGTCTTATAATTTAGATCAGTGTTTCCCAACGTGGGGCCCACGCCCCACAGGGGGGCAACTCGATTGTTAAGGGGGGCAATTCGAAAATGGAAGAAATCGGCTGGATATAACAAAACGGGCAGACTTGAGACTGAAGTTAACTAAATTGGAACCTGACATAAAATCTCTTTGCGGCAAGCATCAAGCGCAAGGATCTCACTAAATTTAAATAATAAATTATTACTAATAATTAAAATAATATTGAAAAATCTTTCATTAAAATTATATTGTACTTGAATTTCAGTTCTCCCTACTTATAAGTTTTGAAAATTTACTTACTGTATTTGCTCAAAAATTTCCTATTGATTTCTTCCTAACGCCTATCATTCAAGTTTCTTTAGTGAACATTTCAATTTTTGAATATTAAAAATAATGTATATGTTAGATGGGAGGGGGGGGGGGGGCATAAGAATTTTAGAAAGGCTTAGGTGGGGCATAGCACAAAAAAGGTTGGGAAACACTGATTTAGATGAAGAGAGGGAGGGGTTTGTCTATTTTCAGCATTCTTTACTTCACCTCTAACCCCTTGACCCCGTTGTATTTCTTACTGGTCGATCGCCCCCTTCCCCTGCCCGACCCCTAATCTCACCCCACAACTGGCTTTGGCTGAATTAGGTAGTGTTACGTAGTTTCATCAATGGCGGGCAATGGCAGACGCTTAACAGTTGTTTCGTCTTTTTTCTTTCAGGTGATATCTGCTACACGTCGTCAAGTGCCGACTGGCGGGGGAGATAATGCTGCTCCACATCTTGCCATCTCTAGCAGCATGTGTCAGTTCATGACCTGGTAATCTTCTGTGCCATGACACAAGACTCTCAAGAGTTTTCTCTTCCTGTATCTCTCTTGACACAAAACTGTTCACTTGTCTGGCGACTACTACTACTATTACTGCTGTTACTACTACTACTACTACTACTACTACTACTACTACTACTACTACTACTACTACTACTACTACTACTACTACTACTACTACTACTGTTACCACTACTACTACCTCTACTACCACAATCTCGGTTACTACTTATACTATTTCTGCTTCTACTATCAGTACTATCACCATCACTACAACTGCTATTGCAGCAGCTACTACTACTACCAGGCTTGACCATGGGAATATTATTTCACTACTACTACTATTGCTACTGCTGTTGCTACTCTTACTACTACTACTACTACTACTACTACTACTACTACTACTACTACTACTACTACTACTACTACTACTACTACTACTACTACTACTACTACTACTACTACTACCGATGCTACTACTACTACCTCCACCGCTAAAAGAATATCGCAGTGTTCTTTCTACAAATCTGTCCACTTGCCTGGCTACTGCTACAACTGCCCTACTACTACTACTACTACTACTACTACTACTACTACTACTACTACTACTACTACTACTACTACTACTACTACTACTACTACTACTACTACTACTACTACCTTTACTGCTGCTGCTGCTGCTAATAGTGCTACTTCTACTATCTCTACTACTACTATTTTTGCTACTACTGCTACCACAACCACCACCACAACTACTACTGTGGCTGCTACAGAGACAACCACTATTGATGCTGCTGCTGCTGCTACTATTACTAATTTTTTTTGTTCGCTCACCTTTGAACTCTAGCGTAGTCCATACACGTGCAACTCCTTTTAGTAGCACTGGACTGCATTTTTGCATATGGATTAGCTTTCCCTTGCAATAGTGTGCCTCGCCATCACTCGCCATTTCACATTCGCAACTGCGGAGAGGTATCGAGAACAAGTCACCCAGACTGTTCAAGAAACCTGATATGGGGGAGAAAATGGCACGATCCAAGAAAAACACCAAAATTCACCCGACGTACAAGATGAGCAGCGCCGTGACCGCCAGGACCTTGAAGACGACGAGAGGAGAGAACCTGCCTGTGAGCTGCAGCAAAGAAACAGTAAATCAAACAACAAGATTTTGTTGAAGGGAAAAAACAGAAAACCTGAACTTTGACAGGACTGGAAACAAACCTGTAAACTATTGAAAGCAATGAACAATGAAGGACCCAGAAACAAACAGATAACAATCAAACAAGGAAATGCCTTGCTTACAGGAAAAAAGGCTGCAAATGTACTAATGGAACACTATGCCAGTGTAAACCACACTGATATTACAACCGAACAGAAGAAAGCAATCAAATATAAACAGACACATCATAGTAATACAGAGGCAGCAGAATATGTGATGGCAAATCTAAAACTGGAAGAAATCGAACAGGCAATGAATACCCTAAAAAAGAAGAAATCACTAGGAAAGGATGAAATCACAAATGAAATGCAGATAGGACAAGGTACTAAAGCAAAAAAGAAACTACTAGTAGTCCTAAATTACAGCTGGAAGAGAGGAATAGTCCCACGGGCATGGAAGGAAGCTATACTAATACCAGTCCCAAAGAAAGGAAAAGACCTGGAAGAACCAAATGACTATCGCCCTATCAGTCTACTCAGCTGTGTAGGAAAATTAATGGAACGTATTATCAATGACGGACTAAGATGTTGGAAAATGTACACATGGATCAGCCACTACCTTGAGAACAGAACTGAGAGGACAAAAGTACAAGGACAAACCAGCAAAAAAGATGCTGTTGGAGCAAGGTGTCCCCCAAGGAGGAGTTCTTTCACCAACATTATTCCTAGCATATATAGACGACATCACGGAAAATTTTCCAGCCAGAGTACACACATCCTCCTTTGCAGATGACCTAGCCATATGGACATCTGAAGAATATATTAGTACAGCTAACAGCAGAATACAGCAAGCCTTATTAGCGCTAGAGGACTGGTCAAAATCATGGCTAGTGAAGATAAGTGAGGAGAAAACAACTTGCACAGTGTTCTCCCTCTCAAATAAAACTCAGCATCCTAAGCTGGTATTGAATGAAAAAAATATTGCGCCATGAAGAAAATCCAAACTATGCAAGAGTTACCTTTGATCATCGCCTGACATAGGTTGAGAAAAACCGAACAAGAGCAAGTTAAAGAATGGCAATCATGAAAAAGCTTGCTGGTACAACGTGGGGAGCAGATGAGAAAGTTCTCAAGAAGTTATATACTGGACGGGTGACGCCAGTACTAGAATATAGCATCGCAGCTTGGGCAACAGCAGCTAAGTGTGTATAGCTATACACAGCTCGTAATTCTGAGGTAAGTATGAACATTTTTTCCAATTTTCATTTTCTCTTCATTGCTTTCATTCTTTCATATTTTTATTCTTCTCGTCCTGTCGTCACGTTTTAATGTAGTCACAGGAGATCTCCTTGACTATATATTGTGTTCTGTGAATGTGTTTGTTTGCTGATGAAGGCTAATCGCCGCAACGTCCTGTATGTGTCGTAATTCTGTTATGTAAAGCTGCACTACTTTGTGTCATTTTATATTGTTTACATTTTCACAGCTTTACCGCAGTTCCACCAAATTTTATTAAAAGGTGCATGAAGAAGTACTTAGACTGCAACATTTCATAGCACAGGTATGTCGGTAGCAAAAGCGTCCCAGAGGCATGAAATGGAATATTGCTTGGCTAGCAAATCCATTACGTGGAAAGTCCGAATCG
The DNA here is from genome assembly GCA_963921405.1 of Cepaea hortensis. Lineage (NCBI taxonomy): Eukaryota > Metazoa > Mollusca > Gastropoda > Stylommatophora > Helicidae > Cepaea > Cepaea hortensis. The sequence continues at coordinate 29,457,452 of OY992879.1, read as the reverse complement.
AAAGCTCACTATGTGGATTTCATCTGCAGACCGCATTCTTCTGGTTTCAGGGGGAACAGCCTGTGGTGACAGGAAGGCCCAATATACGGAAGTGAGGTTAAGCAGCCATGTGCAGGACGTGACTATTCCTTGGGTGAGCCCAGTACCAGAGCGCTGTGTGTCGGCTCTGCAATTATGGACGCCTCCTTGGTTGGCGGGGAATGCCCATGGTCTGCCCCTGCCTTCCCTTGAGGACGTCTTCGGCTGTTCTAAATGGGCCAGCTGGGATGGGGGATAATACCACAACAGTGAGAGTCAAACGTCCTAAGAAACCCCCGGGAAGGTTAACTCGGTCAACAAATGCCCGCAGAAGTCGGATGTGTTGGCCTAACGGCGCAAGAACGCAGCTCTACTGTAAACAGGCATAGCGCAATCACGCCCCAAAAAACTCTCCGGATGAACGCAGAAAAAGAAGTATTGGGGGAAAAGCTGTTGTGTTGGGGAAGCAACTGTTGTGTTAGGAAAGCAGTTGTTGTGTTGGGGAAGAAGCTGTTGTGTTGGGAGCGCAGCTGTTGGGTTGGGGTATGTGTATAAATAATGTATTGTTTATGTTGGAAACGTGGCTGTTGTGTTAGAAACTCATCTGTTGGGTTGGTAAAAGCAGCTGTTGTGTTGGAGACACTGTAGAATCAATACCAGGTATGTCTATGGAATCCTACAATCACAACTGTGTTATGAGAATATGTAGTAGTCACTACAAACTAAAGATAGGCACTGAGATAAGGGTGACACTTGCGTGGCCTTCACATATACGAGGCTAGGGTATTATGAGGTGAAATGACCAGTTTATTTCTTCCCTGCCTTAAAAGTTAGCTGCATGTCTTTTACAGGACATCGCATTCCACCTGAGCATTAATTACATTTTGTGATTTTATAAGCAAGTTTTACATTTAGCAGTTTGCCATTTCCTTCTGAACGATCAACAACCATACCATTGTGAAAATAAACACAAGGCGGTCTGTTTCCAAATCGCCTGCAGCTAATTACAAACTCGAAATACGGAACTGTGAAACTGCGTTCACCGCTGTTCAGCCACAGATGCCGGCCTTCGATAAAATTCTGAAACCCATCTTGTCCAGCCCAGATTTTTGCTTTCGTTCGCTTTTGAATTCAAGCGTAGTCGACACATGTGCTACTATTTCTAGTGGACTGGACTGATTTTTGCGTGTAGGTTGGCTTTCCCTACTCTCAGTGTCACCCTCCAACTTCAGAGGTACTTGTAATTTACGTCCCCAAGTCAAGGAAATGTCAGTTCAGCTGAACAGTGATGGGATTAAACCCATTACTTCGGCATCAGCACACCGGATGTTTAAGAACGAGCTCTCCTATCCATTCGGCCCCGCTGACCCCCGATCCCATAGCCTATCCATTCGGCTCCGCTGACCCTCAATCCCAGAGCCTATCCATTCGGCCCCGCTGACCACCGATCCCATAGCCTTTCCATTCGGCCCCGATGACCCCCGATCCCATATCCTATCCATTCGGCCCCGCTGACCCCCGATACCATAACCTATCAATTCGGCCCCGCAGACCCGCGATCGCAGAGCTATCCAGGTCTAACAAAGAAACATTACCACTGCTGGAAATTGAACGCGGAACACAAAACAAATGCTTTCCATCCACACCAAGGATACAGATAAGTAACGTTTATATTTTCATACAGTGTTTCTCATGTTGTTGTGTCGGTTTGTGTTTGTTTATTCTGTGCTGACGAAGACTTTAACAGCAACGTCCATTTCATTTCTTGTAATCGTGTTCAAGAATAGCTCATAATCTACTACTACTTTTCTGGTGATTCATTCTTTATCATTATACCACCACGACACCTGTGCTCATTACATTCCTGTCAACATTGTCTCTAGTGTTGTTTCAGAATTTACCCCTAATTATTTTTTTTTTAAAGTTTGTTGCATATGCTTTACAGGATGTCGCAGTCAACGCCAACATTTTTGCGTCTGTGATTTCTTGCCGGAATTGTCGTGAGGCGGTTACGAGTGTAGTTCGTAATGCCACATATCGCACTTGAAACACATCTGCGGGCGATTTGGAAGCAGACCGTCCTGTGTTGGTTTCCATACGATGGTAAGAGTGTCGGTTTTCAGAAATCAATGGCAAACTACTGAACGTAAACTTGCCCAGAAATCACCAACAGCCAAAAAATGCATAAAAGTGGGGCTTGTATTTTATTTTACTAGTTGCAATGTTGAGCTTGCCGGTCACCCTGGCCTAAGATTTAAACGACTTTCTCCGTAATCCCGTTTATCCACGTAGGTTAACGCAGCGCGCGAGAATTAGTAGCGGTTCTCGCCGCGTTAGTGACTTTCGGGATAAGTGAGCCGGCCGCTCAGAAAGCAATGGCAAACTACTGAGCGTAATCTTGCCAAGAAATCAATAACAGCGGTAGAATGTTAGTGTTGACAGCGATGTCCTGTAAATGATATGCGAAACAAAAACCAAAAAAATGCTGAGCTTTCAAGCAGTCTGTCGGATGCCGATAGAAGAATAGAAGAATAGGAAATAAGGGTGTGTCACAATTATGACTTAAAAGTTGTTAATATGGTAGCAGACATGTTGTATTATACATCAAATTAAAGGGGGTTGCATGGGGAAAACTACTGTATATAAGACCATAGCAGATGCGGGGAGTCGCTTAAGACGATATATCATTCCCATGGTAATTAATCAGTTCAACAGCTTTCATGATCTCATTCTTGTTGTGGGCTGTCTTTTGTTTGTTGTGGCGAAGGGTTTACGTATGAGATTAACAACCCCGCATACTGCGCTCGAAACACAGCTGCGGGTGTTTAGGAAGTAGACCGCCTTGCGCTATTTTTCATTCAGAAAGCAAGGGCAAACTCCTGAACGCAAACTCGCCAAGAAATCACAAATAGCCAAAACATGATGGGGTTGCCTGCGACGTCCTATAAAGGGTATGCAAATAACTTTTGTTAGATCTGAAAGATCACAGACAGAGAATTAGGTCAGCATTTTCTGAGCCACCACATTAATGCAATAAGGTAACTAGTCCTTTCAACTTGAGGAGAAGTAGAACCACACGAGACCTATTTCATCATCTTTTATATAACTTTCGTCGTCTTTTTCTTATATTAAGCTATCTTTTTATTCGGAAAGAAAACGACGTATTTCGTCAGCATTTTCTGGATAACCGGAAATCCACATCTTTTTCATTGCGCCTGTACCTTGTTTGACCTGATTTAAAATCCTTCGTTTGTCCAATTATTTTTTATCTGCCTGTCGCCCTGGCCTAAGTGTTAACGTCTTTTTCCGTAATCACGTATATTCTCGTGAGTAACGTAACCTGCACCAGAATCGGTAGTTGTTCTCGCCACGTTGGTAACTTAGGGGTATGTGAGCCGGTCGCTCAGAAAGTAATGGCAAACTACTGAGCGCAATCTTGCTTAGTACATCAACAGCAGCTGAAAAATGCTGATGTTGACCGCAACGCCCTGTAAGGGATATGCACAAACAAAAAAAAATTCACCGTTTGTGCGAGAATGGTTCATAGAATACGAACAAGATGCAACACGTAGGAAACGGCACCTACCACGATTATCATGTGCAATGCCGATGAGCGTGGGCGGTCATGTTATGCCATCTCACTCGATCATGAGTCGCGGAACAGCTCTGTGTTCCTGCCTCGACCATGCCGCGTGGCCAAGCCATCTAGGTATTTACTTCTCTGCCTTACCCTTGTCTTTCCCACTCAACCTTACCAGTTGTCACCAAAATCTCTAGTTTATTTCTTCTCATAATTTTCTCCAAAATGATTGACCCTTCGTCTAATTTCTCTATTCAGTTTACGGATTTCATGTTTCTTGTAGGACTTGCTGATTGATTTTTTGTCTGTAAGTGATATTCTTTGCATTTTTCTCTGAAATCACGTTGCCACAGCGATTAGATGTTTTCCAGCTTGTCTGCTTATTGTAATCTCCTTAAAATGTCCATGCATAGTTCATTTTCAATTTTATTTGTCTGAATAAAAAAATTCTCTTACATATTGAGCTCCTATTTGGCATATCTGTTTTTTCTCTAGCTGTATTTCAGAAAATGAAAGGTATCTTATGCAATAAGTCACCATCATTGAATGTAAGCAAGAGAGTGCTTAAATGCTAAATAGAACCTGTTTTGCTTTATGGCAGTGAATCTTGGAATGTGAATGAACAAATTAGGAAGAACTTGGAAGCAACAGATATATGGTTCCTGAGACGAATTTTGCGAATTCCTTGGAGTGACAGAGCTAAGTAACAACGATAGACTGAAAGAGGCTAATGAAACTATACAATTATATACAATAATAAGAAAGAGACAAACAGCTTTCTTTAATCATGTGATGAGAAGAGAGGTATCGGAAAATATCGTGAAAACTGGAAAGACCAAGTAGAAGAGAGGCAGAGACAAACCAAGAGAAATGATTTTGGGTGGATTGAGACGATGACATGGAGGAATATAACCAACAGTTTTGATCCAGAAAACCAAAGACCCACATCTGTGGAGAGTCATGAATGCCTACGCCAGCTGGCATGGCACTTGATGATGTTTATTCTATGTTTCACTTAATGCATGTTTAAGACTATTATGTGACCCTTATTTTCAAAGACGCGTAGCATTTTTTCAGTTCGGTTTGTTGAATGTCAAAATTCCACAATCATATGTTGCCTCATAAAATTGTGTTCTATTTTCGCGATCACCCATAACAGTTTTAATTGTTTTAGTTTTGTTAGAGCAATGTTTGTTTTTATTATTTTTGTCATAATCAGATAGTGGTGGGAACGATTACTAGTGTGACTCTTCGTTGGCTGTTGAACGAGGGGACGGAGCACATGTGGTAATGTCCTAAGTGCAGCGAACTGGAGCTAGCCATATCAATACTGAAAATGAGAAAGTCACTAGGAGCTGTTGGTATCTCCAATGAAATAATCAGGAACCTAGGAACAGAGGCCAAAGCAAAGCTGTTGCAGATCTTCAATAACAGCTGGACCTTAGGCAGTGTTCCACAAGCCTGGAGAGAAGCAATCATGATACCCATCCTAAAATCAGAGAAAGATAGATCCACTGCCTCCAGCTACAGCCAATTAGCCTCACCAGCTGTCTCTGCAAAACGGTGGAACGCATCATGAATCACAGACTGATGTGTTATATTGAAAGTGAAAACATCCTTGTGCCACAACAGGCTGGCTTTAGGCAGTGCTACTCTATGGAAGATCAGACAATCTACCTCTCTCAAGAAATTGAGGATGCATTCCAAGAGGAGAAGCTAGTGCTTGCGGCATGGATAGATCAGAAGACAGTCTTTGACAAAGTCTGGAAAGAAGGTCTGATGAAGAAACTGAAAAACTGTAAAGTCAATGGAAGAATGTACAAATGGGTGAAAGCATACTTGCACAACAGAAGAGCCAGAGTACAGATAGACGGACTCAAGAGCAAGAAAGTACTACTGCGTCACTGTGTTCCCCAGGGCGGAGTCTTGTCCCCCATACTTTATCTAATCTTCATCAATGTTCTTGTTGCTAATTTATCGCATGAAATTAAAGCGGCAATGTACGCTGATGACTTGGTTCTATGGAGCACAAATGAACATGCATCAGTGGCCACCAGATCGTTACAAAGAGCTATAGATGCATTTGTTGCATGGGCAAATAGATGGTGTGTCAGCATAAACACTGACAAGTGCAGCACCGTTCTATTTACCCTCTCTCCAAAAACAAAAGGCAGGGATCATCCAGATAAATGGAACACCCCTAAGAGAAGATAAAGAAACAACATACCTTGGAGTAACATTTGATGGCAGGCTGACATGGAGAAAGCACATCAACAACGCAGTAGCAAAAGCCAGAAGGAAATTACCCATCCTAAGAAAACTAAGTGGAACCACATGGGGAGCCAGTGGGAAAATACTTAGCAAAGTTTATTAACAGAGCATAGACCACACCTGGAATACAGGTCAATTGCGTGGTGTTCAGCTTCAAAAACCTTACTACAAGAGCTGGACAAGCACTTAGAGTCACCACAGGAGGGATGAGATCAACCCCTATAGTGGAGATGGAGAAGATGGGGATTACAATAGCACTGAGAGAGCGCAGAGATACGAAAACGCTAATACAAGCAGAAAAGTTCCTCAGCTTTCCAGGTCACCCTATGAAGAACAGATTTGAAAACCTAGCTATGGAGCGGTTGAAAAGAAGCAGTTTCATCCACCAGGCCCAGGCAAATCGATTCTGCAGAGAAACCACCGATCTGCCCACAGTTGGTATCCCCCTAACAACTATTCCAGAGCGAACTCCATGGAAAGATGACCATAGACTATCATTACAAATCCAGACAAAAGTGAGAGGAATATTTGACAAGGAAGAACAGAACAGTGCACAGCGCAAAACAGCCACTCACAGCTTCCTTGATGAAGAATACCCACAGGACCTCTGGATCCATGTCTACACAGACGGGTCAGCGCAAAATGCTGCTCGAAATGGAGGAGCGGAAGTGTACATAGAATACTCAAATAATACTAGGCACACTGCCAGAGTACCAACAAGAAAGTACTGCCATAACTATGATGCTGAAATTGAGGCAATCAAGATAGCAACAGAGAAATTACTAAATACCAGCACTACCTTTGGTGCTATTGACAGATGCAAAATCAGTACACGATGCGCTCCCGTCTGGGAAATTGCCAGTACTAAGAAACTACTCTCCGAACTTAGCAGTCAGCATAAGGTCACCATACAGTGGATACCATCCCACTGTGGAATACCCGGAAACGACAAAGCGGATCTATTGGCTAAGTAAGGAGCAAAAGAAGAACAGCCTGATGTGCGTGTTACATACCACCAAAAGAAAAGAATGATCAAATCAGTCATAAAGCCACCAAACCCTGCTCAAGATGACTACCACGTTATGGACAGACCAGAACAAGTCATTCTGCGCCTCAGAACAGGACAGATTTCGAAACCACATGTATACAAAATTAAAAATTGGTGAATCAGCCTTGTGCACTCATGGAAGACCACAGCAGATTGTACTCTAGCGAGACTGAAACCTTCTGTCACACCAGCAAAGGTCACCAGCACTTCGCTGACAGAAAGAGCAAGTACACATGATCCTTCCAGCATCAAAAGACACACTTTCATAGCATTAGTTGGCTGCATGTCCATAACAGTACTACGCAGTCAACCCCAGCATTTTTTGCTGTTTATTTACTAGGGAAATCTACGTTCAGTAGTTTGCCATTGCTTTCTAATCGACTTACGCTCATACTATTGTTAAAAATCCATCACAAGGCGGTGTGCTTCTAAATTGATTTCGAAAGTGGTATATGATTATTACAAAGACAAATGCAACATCACAATGAATGGAACCATTCTGAAACAAGTCATTGTATTTAAGTTTTTGGATGTAGGTGGGCATGGCAGAATGGATAAGAACGAGTGTTCTTAAACATCTGGTGTGCTAATGTCGAGGTAAGGGGTTCAACCCCTACACTGGACAGCTGGACTAAGATGTTGACCTATCGTCCTTGACTTGGGGACGTAAATTACAAGTACCGCTGAAGTGGAGTGGGTTTGCCTGATGGCGAGGGACACTGTTAATAGGGAAAGCTAATCTACACGCAAATTGCAGTCCAGCACTACAAGAAGTAGTGTATTGGACTATGCTTGAGTTTAAAGTGAGCGAGAGCAATAATAATAATAATAATAATAATAATAATAATAAGCTTGTGGGTATTTTAATAACTGCAGATGGAAGATGTATTAAGGAAGTTGAAGACGAAGAACAGGAAATCAATGTCTGTGTCCTCGACCTTCTACATAGATGCAAAGGTTCTGTAGGTTAACTAAATCGGATGGCAGCTTGTCTAATGGAGTTAAGGATACTTGTGCTTGTGACTGACCACTCCATCCAAACAGAGATTGCATAATCTTGAGAATGAATGATCATGCTATCTTAGTTGTCATGTGACAGATTAGAAAGCCACCACAAGGCAGACATGGGAGTTGTAATAAGATGCTTCGTCACTGAGCTCTCAGATATAGCAGTGTAGACATACCAACGGAGCTTCTTGTTTGCACACTATTAGAACAGCAGCCAGCGAGACGACGATGAAGAAGAAGATGAAGAGTAGGAAGAGGAAGAGGAAGATTAAGAAACAGAAAAGGAAGGAGACGTAGAGCTAGAAAATAAAGGGGAAAGGGAAGATACAGGGAAAACGTAAATTGAGAAAAATAAGAAGACAAAGAAGTAGAGAAAGCAGCGGCGGCTGTTGAAGGCGGAGGAGAAGAAGGAGAATGATAAGAAGAAGGATAAGGAAAAGACGAAGAGGGGGGGGGGGTGGAATTAGTGGAAGGTTAAGAGAAGGATGAGAAGACTCAGGAGGAAGATGAAGAGGAAAGGGTAAAAATATAAGAGATCAGGAAACATAAAGGGGAAAAGGAAGAACAAAGTAAATGCAGCAGCCGTGGCGGCTGCGATGGCAGCAGTAGAAAAAGAAGCAGAAGAAGAAGATCATCATCATCATTATCATCATCATTATCATCATCATCACGTATAACGGCCTCTAAGAAGATTATGGTGCTTCTTTATCATTCTATTCCTTGTGGGAGCACGTGTACACCTCGGAGGAGCAACTGGATCACCATGGTCTGGCAAGAATGCGACAGCGTGGAGTGACGAGGGGATCTGGCCGACGCTCGACGCTCAGAGGAAAGGTGAGATGCACATATAATCAGATTGCTACTGTTACTATTGGAGTTGGAACTCTTCGCTGGCTTCTGAGGGTGGGGACGGAGCGCTTATGGGAATGCCCCGAATGCTGTGATGTCGGTTCCTAGATCAATCAATCAATCAATCGATCTATTCCCTAGAGGTGAGCTGTGCTGTGGTAAACGCTCACAAGGTGTCCAGAGAAACGCTTTAAAGACACTGAAGATCTCACTAAAAGCTTTTGGAATTCACCATGGCACTTAGGAGGCTGCTACCAAACGCCGAAATTCGTGGCGTACGCAAGGTTGTAATCACTTGTGAAACAAACAGGACTGCAAGAGCTGTGGACAAACAAAGGCTGGACAAAAGAAGATACCACAGGAGATCGTCCTCCTGGAATGTCAAACATTCTTTGCCGATACTGTCAAAGAATATTTCGAGCTAACAAGGGCCTTACCAGCCATCTTAGAACTCACGACTCCAAACTTTCAATCCCTCTGGATGAAATGAATGGCCATCATCATTCTTAATGGATAAACACCATTCCCTAGCTTTGGTGTGCTGATCTCTCCATGAATGTCTGCATTGATAGATATGTGCATGTATGCTTTATAAACAGTTTCCTTGATCTACCTCTACCTCGTTTGCCCGGGATTTTGCTTTCCGGCGCTCATTTTTGTGTTTCATGTCTGAATATGTAAAGTACTTGCATTAAACCCATGCGATGGATAATAGATACGTGTTTTGTCAGGTCTTGGTTAGATATGACTAAAGTACTGTATAGTGGTCTCGAGGTATGGTGTCCGCCTCGAGTGCTGGAGTTCCCGGGTTCAAACCCCGGTGATGCCGGGATTTTTTCTCGTGGACTTCTAGTAATAAATTTCCCCTGGTCTCTGGGTAGTGAGATCGGACGCCCATGTGTATTGTTGTGCACGTAAAAAATCCCTTGGCAGTTGGAAATCGAAAAAGAGTAGCTTAACGGCGCTGCCCGGGCAAAATTTCGAGTTAAAAATCTACTCAAAGTATTTCAGGATCCTCGGCGGTGCTACGGAGTTCGTGCACTAAGCTGAGTTTCTCCAGACTCAGGTTTGAGTTAGGAGGAGAACGGAGCACTTATGGGTTGCACCCGTGTGCCGTGATGTTGATCCATCGACTAAACTAAACTAAACTAAACTAAACTAAACTAATAGCAGTAGACGGTTCTACCTGCTTTCTATTAGCGCCGGCTCATCACACCCAACAACCCCACATTGTGCCAACGGCTTCTGGCGGGGGGGGGGGCGCACTTTGGAGGGTACAAGCCTTATCCTAGTGCGAGGAAGTGCAACCTAAAGACTAAATGTCATGGCAGGGCAGAACAGGCCCTAAGCCTTGGTTGGCAGCTGGTCTAGGATCGAAACTCCAACAGGCGGACAGTTAGAGTATTGCTTTGTTGATCCAAAAGCTGCTGCAGCTTTTCTTGTTTCAGATGTATTGGTGTTACCTTTCCTCTGGAGTGAACTAGGCAGACCGAGAGAGGGATTATGCTGCATGGGCAACACATGGTTTCCACAATTCGGCCCAGACTTTGTGCTATGGAAACATCAGTGACATTATTAGGTTCCATGACATGATTTTCTTAGGTAACATAATTTATTTCCATGACATGATGTTGTTACATGATTTGATTCACTGATACTATTTAGTTCAATGATATTAGTTGATATTATTGTGTGATTGGTTACACGATATTATTTGATTATGTGATATAATGTAGTTCTATGATATTATTTGATTTTGTGATATGATTTTGTTTTATGATATTATTTTATTCTTTCATATGGTTTGACCCTGTGATATGATTTGATGCTATAATATGATTTGATTCATAGATAGTATGTGGGTCTATGATATTGTTTGATGTTGTAATAATATTTGATTTTATGATATTATTTATGTCATTGATATTATTTGGTTCTATTATAGTATTTGATTCTTTGATAGATTTGATTCTGTGATACCATCTTGTTCCACGATATAATGGATCCACGATATAGTGTGATTCAACTACATGATATAGCTCCATGACATGATTTTATTCCACATTATTACCTGGTTCCATGATATGAGTTGATATCATTTGGTTCCATAATTTGATTTTATTCCTTGACATCGTTATGTTCCGTGAAACGATTTGTTTTCATGACATGATGTGATTCCATGACATGATGTGATTTCGTGACCTGATGTGATTCCGCGAGAGAATGTTATCCCGTGAAATGGTGTGATTCCATGAAATGATGTGATTCCATGGCATTAATTGTTTCCATGACATGATGTGATTCCATGACATCATGTGATTCCGTGAAGGGATGTTATTCCGTGAAATGATGCACTTCCGGGAAATAATGTGATTCCATGAAGCGCATTGATTCCATGACATGATGTGATTCCATGAAATTATGTGTATAATGTGGTTATATGATATGATTTAGTTACCATGCTATGATGTGATTCTATGGTGTGATACAATTATATAATATAATACAGTTCTATGATATGATGCACTACTGTTTTATTATAAGATACAGTTTCATGGCATAATTTGTTGCAACGACATGCTCTGATTGCACGACATGCTCTAGTTGCACGACATGATCTGGTTCCACAACATGTTCTAGTTGCAAGACATGGCTTCTTGCCACACCATGCTATGGCTGCACGACATGCTCTGGTTGCAAGACATACGTTTGTTGCCACGGTATGCTTTGTTGCTGCGACATGCTCTAGTTGCAAAACATGCCTTGTTGCCACAACTTCCTCTGGTTGCATAACATTCTCTGGTTGCAAGACATGCTCTGTCGCCACGACATGCTCTGGTTACACGACATGCTCTGGTTACACGACATGCTCTGGTTGCAAAAGATGCTTTGTTACCACAACATACTTTGTTGCCACGACATACTCTGGTTGCACGGCATGGTTTATTGCCACGACATGCTCTGGTGGCAAAGCACGCTCTGGTTGCGCGACATGCTCTGGTTGCAAGACATGGGGGATGTATGTCTGCCTGGGATGTGTGTGTGGTTGGGTGAGGGATGCGTGTGGGGGATGTTCGAGTGGGTGGGGGATGTGTGGGTGGGTGAGGGGGGTGTCTCATAACATGGTAGTATGCATTGTTTATGTTTACAATATTCATTTGACAATTTTTTTTTACTATGTGAATGCATTATGCACTATTGATGAACGAAAGATGAGTGATTGGAAGGGCCGAATGTAAGACCGCGGGCCTGCATGCCCAATTTGTTATCCTTTGAAAATAAAGTCCGTTCGTTCGTTCGTTCGTTCGTGCTCATGGGCTGTCCACTCACTGAATGCCAGTCAACGAGGTGTGCAATGCCGGTACCGAAACATCACATCTGCCTAGAGACGTATCAGGATATAGCCAGGTCATGATTCAGACGAGCACATAAGCTTGTGTGTGATCTGGCCTCGGCTGGTAATGTTCCTTCCATGGTTGTTTGGGGTTGTCTTTGTCAACAGGCTGCAACACAAATGACGAGAAGTACCTCAAATAAGATAGCCACCCAGCCAATTAAAGATAGTTGTAATGACGAAAGCCAGTTTCGAAACTTACACATTCGAAACTTACACAGAATGGAATGGTTGTTTCTTACCTGGGACAATTAATAGTGGATGATGTCAGAAATAAGGAAGGTCAAACAATCAACCTCCAGGCAACACCACCTTCTTGTCTATGTAAGAAATCAGATATAGGATAAACTAAGAACATTGGATGGGAGACCACAACAACTGGTTTTAAAATGTATAGGGAAAAGACACAGATCATGAGAATAGTTTAGTTTAGTTACTAACTAAATTAAACTATTCTCATGATCTGTGTCTTTATGAGAAGAAATTAAGCAAAATATAACATGATATACCTTGGTGAAACCTCACTTCAAGAGACGGAATCATATACCTGTGTATGTAGCAATGCAGATAAATAGGTTGGGGCAAATATGGATTTCAAAATACGAAAACAGGCGGAAAGAAGAGCGTTTGTGTCACTGGGAAATGTGTGAAAGTCAAAATAAATTAACCTTAGCACCAAACATAGAATATTCAATTCTAACGTTAAATTGGTACTACAGTACGGATCAGAAATATGGAGCACGACAAAAACAATTACAAATAAACGACATGCATTCACTAATTGGTGTCTCCCCAAAGTAGAACCTCATAGAGAGAATTAGACAAATGCATGTTAAAAATTAAGCAGTGACGCTGGCATTGGATAGGATATACACTGAAGGCGTTGGATAGTACATACACTGAGAAGACCTGAGAATAGTAGGCTTAGAAAGGCCTTATTGTGGACTCTACATGACAAGAGAAACAGAGGAAGACATAAAAATACACGGAGAAAAGAAGTGGAAACATAATATGAGGAGAACACGGATATAACTGCTTGGGATAACTAAGAAAAGACAGTTCGGAGTGAGTTAGATGAGGACCTATATGCCAATGGGGGTTAGAATGCAAGAAGAAGCAAACTATCAGCTAGTTCTTGGAGCGTCGAGATTATGAAAGATGGCGTCGTCTGCGTCCACAGAGGGTAAAAGTCAAAAACTTCATGCAGGAATCAAACAGTTTATGTAACGTTTCGAACACGTCATCTTAAGTCGAGCAGACCTTTACATCGTAACTTGCCATAGTTATAAATAAACGCCCACTAATAGCGCGAGCCTTGGACCCACATCGCTGAACACATCTCAACAGTCAACTTTGACCCTGAGTCTGCACGGAACTTCGTCATGTGCCCTAGAGGGCTGCTTTGTTCAAGAGGTCACTAGTCACGCTTGAGTAATTTTCTATACATCTCTATCCAGGCCTCCGTTGCATAGCCTGTTTGTTCACCTGCTTGTTTTAACTAATGGCCATGACATCTTTCAATGTCTCCCATCAGGACGGAAGATGTAAGGACTTCTATAATTGTCTTACATCGTGCTCCTTTAGCTATTGTCTTCGTGTTTTGTGCCCGTGTACAGCATTGGTAGTGTACAATAGTGTTCCCTGAAGTTTCTTTCTTCTCTGTTCCCCAACATGGGGTTTACATATCCCTTACAGGACGTTGCAGTGAACACTAGCATTTTTCAGCTGCTGTTGATGTACTAGGCAAGTTTTACGTCCAGTAGTTTGCCATTGCTTTCTGAACGACCGGCTCACATACCCCCGTGGGACGCAGAGGTGTTTCCAAGACACCAGGGCCGGGTTATATACTGGCCAAGACCTATTGACGCGTCCTCGTCGAGCGCCCTGGGCAACAGGTCCCTTCGGGGTCCTGGCTAAAGTCAATAGGATCGCCGATTCCTCCGAAGTCGGAGAGTGTCTGCCTGTACGGCGAGGAACCACCAGTCTGCACACCAATAAGCCAGACATGGGACAACGGATACTCATGCAAACCTCAGGTCCTGTATGACATCACACTGATGTTGGACAACAGGATGTCTTCATCCGACATACAGGACTTCGCGTTGGAGCTCAAGCCAACGAACACAAGCAAGCAAGGAACATCTCTCTCTCTCTCTCTCTCTCTCTCTCTCTCTCTCTCTCTCTCTCTCTCTCTCTCTCTCTCTCTCTCTCTCTCTCTCTCCTATTTCTATTGTGTCCCCTATTAAAGCATAGTCCCTCTACCAACTCACTGCAAACCCTCCTATCCTTAGATATCCCTTGTAGCTTTACCCTCATCCTCCCCATATTATTCACATCCATCTGTACTTCTCTCCTCCGTGAGTTTTTATGTCTTCTTCTATTTAAAACAATGTTTTCCCGTAATGAATTTTAATAACGAAGACACAAACAATAGATTTCACGCTTTATTGCCTGGAATATTTCGCTGCATTTTTTTTCTCCTGAAAGAAGAACTTCACTTCCTGATTCACTGATATTTGTCAAATTCACTCCCTGATTTACTTATATTTGTCAACTTCACTTCCTGATTCACTGATATTTGTCAACTTCACCTTCTGATTCACTGATATTTGTCAAATTCACTCCCTGATTTACTTATATTTGTCAATTTCACTTCCTGATTCACTGATATTTCTCAACTTCACTTCCTGATTCACTAATATTTGTCAACTTCACCTTCTGATTCACTGATATTTCTCAACTTCACTTCCGAGGCATTCCAGATCAGAAATACACAAAGAAAAATACCCACCCCCCCCCCCCTCCCCCGTACTCTTCGTCCTCCCTTAACTAATTCAGTGCCACACAAAATATAAGTTTGTACCAAATGGTACACAATCAATGAGAACAAAATAATGTAAATTTCCGTATACTGAGGACTGAAATTACAGAAGATGCCACGAAACAAAACACATACAATTATGTCCCTAGTATGGCGATATATCGTCATTTTGTCCAAACAAGGGGTAACATTTGATGGCATATTATCCTTTGGCACACAATTAATTAAATACAGGATGTATTTTTAATGACTGTGCAGTGTTTGAAAATATTGCCGGTCCAAGTTTTGTATTCACCCTCTGTAAAGTTCATGCAACATAATAGGTAAATACAAAATTTGGACCGGCAATATCTTCAAACACTGCACAGTCATTAAAAATACACCCTGTATATTTATTTCATTACAAATTCTGAGAACACTTGGGACGCCTGTGACCTGACCTCAGTACCAAGGTCATCTAGAGAAGCTGACCCTAACATTGACTTAAGAAAATTATGTTTGATTTAAGTGACCCCCTGGATTTTGGAGTCTCTTTCTCTGTCGTGTCCAGACAACTGGACATCCACTTGAGATACACATGCTGTTTGTTTGCCCTGGCCGCAGAAGCTTGTCTCTGCAAAACTCTCCTGGCGCTCGTATGCCTGGACATCACTAAAATGTCGCTATTCTTAAGGAAAAGTAAAGATACACGTCAGATAAGATAAGATAAGACTTCTTAAAATCACTATAAAGCATAATAAAAGTTAAGTTAGGGTATGTACTTTACAGGAGGTTAAAGTCAACTCCATTTTTTTTTTCTTGGCAAGTAAATTACAATTGCTTTCCGAACGACGGACGCTAGTACCATTGTACTAGGGGTTGAACCCGCTACCTTGGCATCGGCACACGGGAAGTTTAAGAGCGAACACTCTTACTCATTGGGACATGCTGACCTGCCAATAATCAGATAATCCTACCAATTCACACACTTACTGCGGGTTCATACAGAGTCATGTGATCTCACATATGTATATATTAGTGTGTATGTAGAGTCACGTGCTCTCATGTATATATATATATATATATATATATATATATATATATATATATATATATATATATATATATATATATATATATATATATATATTAGTGTGAGCCTCGATTTCGGACTGACTTATCTGGACAACGACCTTGGAACGTTAAAGGATATGGTAATTTCAAGAGACGGAATGGCTAAAAACTCTGGCCACATACAAATAGATTATATGACCATTAACCCCGGGAAGGTTAACCCGGTCAACAAATGCCCGCAGAAGTCGGATGTGTCGGCCTAACGGTGCAAGAACGCAGCTCTGCTGTAAACAGGCACAACGCAATCACATCCGGAAAAAAACTCCGGATGAACGAAGAAGAAGAATGACCATTAAAAGAACGGAAACATACAAATACCTGGGTACAATCTTTAACTGCTCCAACATCATAAGGGAAGAAATACAAACTAGAATCAACTCTGGAAATAAGTTATACTATGCACTACAACATCTACTAACATCAAATGCGCTATCTCGTAACATCAAAATCACAATATACAAAACACTGATCAGACCAGTTGTGCTGTATGGCTCTGAAACCTGGAGTACAACGAAAGGAGACGAAGCCTTGTTACAAACTTTTGAGAACAAAATTTTAAGACGCATCTTTGGACCCATTAGGGATACACAAAATGGAGAGTGGAAAAGAAGAAGTAACAAAGACATTTATGATCTGTTTAAGTCCCCGCTAATCACTGGTATCATGAAGGCTAATAGACTACAATGGCTGGGGCATATAAAAAGAATGGAAGATAATAGGGAAACAAAACTCGCTTACACTCAGGAAATAAATGACCGTAGACCCCGAGGTAGACCAAGAAGGCGGTGGAGAGATAATACATGTACAGACCTACAAGCACTTGGAATCAACGACTGGCAGGAGAAGGTCCACCAGAGAGACGAATGGAGACGGATTGTGTCTGCAGCAAAGAACCTCAATGGCTCGGAACGCTGAAGAAGAAGAAGAAGAAGCTATATTAGTGTGTATGTAGAGTCATGTGATCTCACATATGTAGTATATTAGTGTGTATGTAGAGCCATGTGATCTCACATATGTATATATTAGTGTGTATGTAGAGCCACGTGCTCTCATGTATGTATATATTAGTGTGTATGTAGAGTCACGTGCGCTCACATATGTATATGTTAATGTGTATGTAGAGCCATGTGATCTCACATATGTATATATTAGTGTGTATGTAGAGCCACGTGCTCTCATGTATGTATATATTAGTGTGTATGTAGAGTCACGTGCGCTCACATATGTATATGTTAGTGTGTATGTACAGCCATGTGATCTCACATATGTGTATATTAGTGTGTATGTAGAGTCACGTGCTCTCATGTATTTATATATTAGTGTGTATGTAGAGTCACGTGCTCTCATGTATATATTAGTGTGTATGTAGATTCGCGTGCTCTCGTGTATGTACTATGTAAGTATCATGTCAGCCACGTGCTCTCACACATGTATTCATCATTCTGTGCCATGCTGATAAGCGTGGGCGGTCATGTTTTGTCATCTCACTCGTTCACCAGAGTCTTGGATCAGCTCAGTGTTCTTTTCTCGACCATTTCACGTGGCTAAGCCATCCAGGTATTTACTTCTCTGTCCTCGCCGTGTTCTCTTCCCCTCGATCTTGCCAGTTGTCACCAAGTTCTCATCTTTATTTCTTCTCATAACGTGACTAAAATCTGTGACTGTCTACGTCTAATTTCACTAATCAGTTTATGATTTTCTTCTTTTTTTTTTTTTCGTTCATCCGGAGTGTTTTTTCAGATGTGATTGCGGTGTGTCTGTTATGCGCCCTTGGGCCGAAACCCGTAGGCCAACACATCGACTTTAGCGTGCTTTTTTGACCAGGTAGCATTCCTGGGAGACTCTCACTTTTGTGGTGCCATCTGCAACCATGCTGGCCAAGGTTGAACGGTCGAAGACAACGGTCATCTCTCAAAGGAAGGCAGGGACAGTCCATAGCATTTTCCGCCATCCAAGGTTGCTTCCATAGTTGCAGGGCCGACACATAACGCCCTGGTTCTGGGCTAGCCGAGGGAATCGTCACGTCCTGCTCATGGCTGCTTTAAATCCTCACTTCAATATATTGGTCATTTCGTTTCCCCGGATCATTCCCGCACAAACCAGACAGGTTTGCAGACGGCATCCACTCAGCGAGTTTTCGGACATGTGCTTGTCGTTGCGCCCGTCAGAGCTGTTCCAGGCACGATGAGACATTCGGAAAACTACCTAGTCAGAGCTGTTCCGAACAAGAGCGGCATTCGGAAACTAGGTAGTCAGAGCTGTTCCTAGCACGAGAGACATTCGGACGAGACATTTCACTCGGACGTAATTGCGTAGTGTCAATTTTTAGTTTGCCACCCGTAGGACGACACTTCCGGCTTCCGGCGGGCATTTTTTAATGAGGTTAGTCTTTCTCTGGTTTCGAGGCACGTTAGACTGTTGTGATGTCGCCAACATCTCAGCTGGTCAAGATAGAACGATCAACGACATCGCGGTCGGCCCTCAAGGGGAGGCAGGGGCAAATCATGGGCATTCCCTGGCTATCCAAGGAGGCTTCCATAATTGCAGAGCCGGCACATATTGCTCTGAGACTGGGCTCACCCGAGGAGTTGCCACGCCCTGCTCATGGCTGCTTTAGTTCCTCACTTCCATGTGTTGGGAGTCTTGCTTGCCACTGATCGCTCAAGCACACACCAGGGGCGGTCAGACTGCGAGCGACATCCACTCGGTAAGCTTTTATTTTTGACTTCGGACAACGCAATAGGTTCGCTCGCCGTGCGTTCCATTTCGCGTCATTGAGACGTTCTTCCACTTTTGTCTACACTCTCTATGAGTTAGGTACAGACAGTTTTCGTAACCATTTCTCTTCGACTGGGGCACTTTTCTGACTTTTTGTACTCGCTCACAAGGTAGGCTACATGTGCTGCCGGCTCAGCACTTTACCTTCTTCCACCTGGCCCTCTCATCCGGGGATCTCTCATATCCCCCAGCTGAGAGCCTTCGAACTTGCATCAGACCTGAGCATGTAGCTTGCTCAGTATCACGCCTCTATTTTTCGGTAGGAGAGTATTTGCCCGGCTCTCATATCCGAGGATTTGTGGCTTAGAGGCGTTCAGCCACAGCCATCGACAGGGAGCCTTAAGTGTTTTGTCCGGACCAAGAACTTCTGCCTTCGTGCGCCTGATTTAGACTTCTGACTGTTATCCTCACCTCAGTCTAACCCGCAGAGCAGCAGGTTGTGTCTCTCTTAGTCTGGCCCCTATCCCATAAGATGTAGTTTTAACCCATCGGTAAGCACATGCGAAGGGCAACGACGATTGGTTTTGAACTAATAAAAGCGCTCTTTCCGCGAGGGTCGGAGCTTGGTAAGCATGTATTAGCTCTAGAATTGCCACAGTTATCCAAGTAGGATTGTGTCATCTAAGGAACCTCAACTGATTTAATGAGCCATTCGCGGTTTCACCGTGAGACATTGTGAACTTAGACATGCATGGCTTAATCTTTGAGACAAGCATATGACTACTGGCAGGATCAACCAGATATCTATCGGACAGACGGACTATTCACGCACACGCAAGCCAAGAGTAGCATCGCTAAAGCGCGCCCTCCCGGTACAAGGTGATACATGCAAAACCACTGGACGCCTACCGACGAGCTTTCAAGCTACGCCGGCAGGACTAACCGGAAAAAAAGCTATACCAGCTTACTGACTGCAGGCCCACTACTCATCGAGAGAGAGTGGGCGCTTATCGAGACTTTGTCGAACGGTCGTACAAATTTTGCTCTTTTGCCCGCTCAAACCACGACCCTGGCTGCACGATGCGGTTACATTCTTGAAACGCCTGCCTCGCTAACTCACGTTGGCTGGGAAGATCCCATTTTGGTGCACCTCACACAGCCATCCGAGACAACGAACGCTAGACGCGGAACTGATCTAGCGAACCAGACCAGCCCCACAGTTTATGATTTTAATTTGTTTCTTATAGTACTTGGTCATTTGTTTCTTGGGACTTGTTTCCGGATCCGATCAGGGATATGCACTACTGACGAGCTCAAACGAGAGCGAAACTCGAGTATAGTGCTTCCATATTGACGTGGATAGGCCTTAGGTTCATACCAGAGTACGATCAGCGTTGCCAGTGGTGGGATGTGCTCAATATTTAAATTTCAAATCCCGAAACCACCAAATAATCCATTTGATTATTGCTCACTTGATTTTAGGAGGCCTGGTGTTCCTTGCCAGTGAGAAGTCCTGATCGTTCGGGTCCCATTGATTGACGGACGTCAGTCGCGGCGATTGGGCAATCTTGAGCATAGCCTACGATGGGTAGCGTTGTGGTGTTCTGTTGTGATAATTTGGTGTGCCCAGTGTGTGCCGCGTGGTTACACACCCGCTTCACATGCGTGATCCGGGACTTGTTTCCGGATCCGGTCAGGGGTATGCACTACTGACGAGCTCAAACGAGAGCGAAACTCGAGTATAGTGCTTCCATATTGACGTGGATAGGCCTTAGGTTCATACCAGAGTACGATCAGCGTTGCCAGTGGTGGGATGTGCTCAATATTTAAATTTCAAATCCCGAAACCACCAAATAATCCATTTGATTATTGCTCACTTGATTTTAGGAGGCCTGGTGTTCCTTGCCAGTGAGAAGTCCTGATCGTTCGGGTCCCATTGATTGACGGACGTCAGTCGCGGCGATTGGGCAATCTTGAGCATAGCCTACGATGGGTAGCGTTGTGGTGTTCTGTTGTGATAATTTGGTGTGCCCAGTGTGTGCCGCGTGGTTACACACCCGCTTCACATGCGTGATCCGGGACTTGTTTCCGGATCCGGTCAGGGGTATGCACTACTGACGAGCTCAAACGAGAGCGAAACTCGAGTATAGTGCTTCCATATTGACGTGGATAGGCCTTAGGTTCATATCAGAGTACGATCAGCGTTGCCAGTAGTGGGTTGTGCTCAATATTTAAATTTCAAATCCCGAAACCACCAAATAATCCATTTGATTATTGCTCACTGGATTTTAGGAGGCCTGGTGTTCCTTGCCAGTGAGAAGTCTTGATCGGTCGGGTCCCATCGATTGACGGACGTCAGTCGCGACGATTGGGCAATCTTGAGCATAGCCTACGATGGGCAGCGTTGTGGTGTTCTGTTGTGATAATTTGGTGTGTCCAGTGTGTGCCGCGTGGTTACACACCCGCTTCACACGCGTGATCCGGGACTTGTTTCCGGATCCGGTCAGGGATATGCACTACTGACGAGCTCAAACGAGAGCGAAACTCGAGTATAGTGCTTGCATATTGACGTGGATAGGCCTTAGGTTCATACCAGAGTACGATCAGCGTTGCCAGTGGTGGGTTGTGCTCAATATTTAAATTTGTTTTTCTGTCTGTCCATGGTATTTTTTGCATTCTCCTCAGAAACCACATTTCCACAGCCATCAGCTATTTTCAGCTTGTCTGTTCATCGTCTACTCTTCATATCCATACAAAAGCATAGGTTATATGTAGCACATCAACACTCTTTTTCTCGTTGCAAATGACATCTTTTTATTGGCCAGTATGTTTTTCACCTTGCAAAAGGCTACCTTCGCCATGGCGATTCTTGTTCTAATCTCTTCAAGGCATCTCCCATCAGATGTTATGATTGTTCCGAGATAACTGTACGGATTCACTTGTTTAAGAATATGCCCATTTACTTTACATTGTGGTATTTCCTTCTCCTTTTAGAAGATTTTAGTATGTTTGTGTGTATATAGAGTCAATGTAGTATTTCAGTATGATTGTAGACCCGCGTGCTTTCACATCTGTAATACGTAAGTATGCATGCAGAGCCACGAGCGCTCACATATGTACTATTTCAGTATCATTGTAGAGCCAAGTGCTCTCACATATTACTATTTCAGTATGATTAAAGAGCCACATGCTCTCACATATGTACTATTTCAATATGTATGTAGAGCCACGTGCTCTCACATATGTACTATTTCAATATGTATGTAGAGCCATGTGCTCTCACATATGCAGTATGTAAGTATATTTGTGCCTGCCTCGATGCTGAATGGGTTAAGGATGCTGTTCGTATACTCATGTTCGAAATGCAGCTGCTTAAGATTTGGCAGCAGATTGCGTCGCGCTGGTTTCTTAAGGAAAGGTATGTGAGCCGGTCGTTCGTAAAGCAATGGCAAACTAGTGAATGTAAAAGTTGACAAGACATCAACAGCAGCTGAAAAATGCTGGTGTTGGCTGCAATGTCCTGTTAACAAAAAAAACAAAGGATATGCCCAAAAAAAAGTATGTATGTAGAGTCACGTGTTCTCACATACGTAGTATGTATGTAGAGCCACGTGTTCTCAATTATGTATCATTTCAGCATGTATGTAGAGCCACGTGTTCTCACATATGTATCATTTCAGCATGTATGTAGAGCCACGCGTTCTCACATATGTATCATTTCAGCATGTATGTAGAGCCACGTGTTCTCACATCATTTCAGCATGTATGTATAGCCACGTGTTCTCACATATGCATCATTCCAGCATGTATGTATAGCCACGTGTTCTCACATATGTATCATTTGTGAATTTATGTATAGCCACCTGTTATCACATATGTATCATTTCCAGCAGATAAGGACCTTACACTCTCAAACATGAAAATAACTGACACAAACTGCATTATTGTCGGAGACTTTAATAACCGTTCAGAAAGATGGGGATACCCAGATACTGACAAAAGAGGAGATGAATTGGAGGACTGGGAAATAGACTCAAATCTCCATCTACTCAACAAAGCGGATGACACACCGAGCTTCTACTCCAGAAGATGGCTTACCACTTCTACTCCAGACTTAGCTTTCTGCACAGGAGACATCCTCCACAAAATCGATCGCCATGTGCTGGACCAATTAGCAGGTAGTGACCACAGACCAATCAAGCTTGTAATGAATATGGAGTATGTTCCACAGGAGCAAAAGCCCTAGTCCCGCTGGAATTACAAACGAGCAGATTGGGACAGATTTGCCATACTAACAGACAAATATTGTGAAAACATAAATACACGATATGGCAACATAAAGCAAATGGTGGAAAGTCTAAACAGAGCGATAATACAGGCAGCCACTGAGTCCATTCCAAGAGGAGCGAGGAAAAATTACAAACCATACTGGACTGAAGAACTACAAAGTTTGGAGGACAAAGTTGAGGATGCCAGGAAGACAGCAGAGAGAGAACAAACAATTGAAGCGAACATCTCTCTCAAAGCCATCTCAGCAAAATATAAAAGAACAGTAAATCAAACAACAAGAGATTGTTGGAGGGAAAAAACAGAAAACCTGAATTTTGACAGGGATGGAAACAAACTATGGAAACTTGTGAAAGCCATGAACAATGAAGGACCTAGAAACAAACAAATAACAATTAAACAAGGAAATGCCTTGCTTACAGGAAAAAAGGCTGCCAATTCACTAATGGAACACCACATTGATCTTACAACCGATCAGAAGAAAGCAATCAAAGACAAACAGATTCATTATAGTAATACAGAGACAGCAGCAGAATATATGATGGCAAACCTAACAATGGAAAAAATGGAACAGGCAATGAATACCCTAAAAAAGAAGAAATCACCAGGAAAGGATGGAATCACAAATGAAATGCTAATAGGACTAGGCACCAAGGCAAAGAAGAAACTACTAGCAGTCCTAAATAACAGCTGGAAGAGAGGAATAGTCCCACAGGCATGGAAGGAAGCTATACTAATACCAGTCCCAAAGAAAGGAAAAGACCTGGAAGAACCAAATGGCTATCGACCTATCAGTCTACTTAGCTGTGTAGGAAAATTAATGGAACGCATTATCAATGGCAGGCTAACATAGCATCTGGAAGAAAACAAACTCTTAACACCACACCAAGCAGGATTAAGAAAGTACAGATCCACTGAAGATCAAATAACCTATATAGCTCAGGAAATAGAGGATGCCTTCCAAGAGAAAAAGCACACACTAGCAGTCTGGATAGATTTAGAAAAAGCATTTGATAAAGTATGGAAGGAAGGACTGAAAGTAAAACTGCTGCAAAAAATGCATGTTTGTGGAAAAATGTATAAATGGATCAGCCACTACCTTGAGAACAGAACTGCCAGGACAAAAGTACAATGACAAACAAGCAAAATGATGCTGTTGGAGCAAGGTGTCCCCCAAGGAGGAGTTCTTTCACCAACATTATTCCTAGCATATATAAATGACATCACAGAAAATTTTCCAGCCAGAGTACACACAACCTCCTTTGCAGATGACCTAGCCATATGGACATCTGAAGAATATATTAGTACAGCTAACAGCAGAATACAGCAAGCCTTATTAGCGCTAGAGGACTGGTCAAAATCATGGCTAGTGAAGATAAGTGAGGAGAAAACAAAATGCACAGTGTTGTCCCTCTCAAATAAAACTCAGCAACCTAAGCTGGTATTGAATGGAAAAATATTGCGCCATGAAGAAAATCCAAACTATCTAGGAGTCACCTTTGATCGTCGCCTGACATGGAAGACACAGGTTGAGAAAAATCGAACAAGAGCAAGGCAGAGAATGGCAATCATGAAAAAGCTTGCTGGTACAACATGGGGAGCAGATGAGAAAGTTCTCAAGAAGTTATATACTGGACGGGTGAGGCCAGTACTGGAATATGGCATTGCAGCTTGGGCAACAGCAGCTAAGTCAAACTTTAACAAAATAAGTAGAGTCCAAAACCAAGGAATGCGAATCATAACTGGAAGCCTGAAGACAACGCCTATTAATGAACTAGAAAAGATCACTTGTTTACAACCAATGCAGGACAGAAGAGATAGCAGAGCCCAGCAACAAGCAGGAAAATTTAAAAGATTGACAGACCACCCTATGTATAACAGGTTTAATGGTTTTGGAAAAGGAAGACTGAAGCGTAGCAACTTTGTAGAAACTGCAAAACGAAAGATTAGGGCAGATCCCATACTTAACATATCAACAGTCAAGCCCATTTACAATGCACACAACTTCCCAGCTTGGAGACAGCAGCAACTGCCTGAGATGATAGAAAACATTCCTGGTATTGAGAAAAAGAACCACTCAGAATGAAACCGAAAGAAGAAAAATAACCCTCAACTACATAAAAGAACATTACCCAAGCAGCAATTGGACCCATGCATATACAGATGGATCAGCCAAAGATTCAATTAAAAATGGACGAGGAGGAATTCTCCTTAATTTAAAAAATGGAGTGATAAAAACACAGTCAGTGGCAACTGGAAAATTTTCAAGTAACTTCAAAGCGGAGGTAGAGGCTTTGAAAACTGCAGCAGAAATGCTCTTGATGGAGGAAAATAAAGAGAAGCAAATAGCTATCTTCACAGATGCAAAGTCAGCTGTCTCAATACTGAAGAGCAAAAACATCACAGAACTAGCTGACCTAAGAGCAGCACTCCATGGTCTATGCCAGAAATCCAAAAAAGTTGTAATACAGTGGGTCCCATCACATTGCAGTATACCTGGAAATGAAGAGGCTGACAGACTAGCAAAAGAGGGTGGACGATTACCACAGCCTGACATAGACATAACTTATAATGAGGCAAAAACGTTTATAAAAAGCACTTATGGAACCAAATGGGAATCAGAGCATCCAGGCCACCAGAAGGATGATGCATATTACAAACTCGACCGAAGAGAACAAGTAGCAATCTTCAGAATCCGCACAGGACATAACAGGCTGAAACACCACTTGTTCAAACAACTAAAGATAGGAGATACCGATTAATGTAATTGTGGAATTGGTTAAATGACAGCTAAACATTTGCTGCAGGAGTGCCCAATATATGCAGAACAGAGAAAGATATTTTGGCCCACGCCTGCTTCATTTGAGGACAAGCTCTATGGAGATATCAACAAGCTCAAGTTGACTACAGATTACTTTAACTACATTCAGGTTGACATCTAAAGGTGCATGAAGATGTATTTGGACTGCCACACTTCATACCACAGGTATGTCGGTTACAAAAGCGTCCCAGAGGCATGAAATTGAATATTGCTTGGATAGCACATCCATTACATGGAAAGTCCGAATCAAAAGCTCACTGTGTTGGCTTCGTAAATGGTGGAAAAAGTGTCCTAGTGACACGAAATGGAATATTGCTTGGATAGCAAATCCATTACGTGAAAAGTCCGAATCGAAAGCTCACTGTGTGGGCTTCATAAAAGGTGGAAAAAGTGTCCTAGTGGCACGAAATGGAATATTGCTTGGATAGCAAATCCGTTATGTGAAAAGTCTTAATCGAAAGCTCACTGTGTGGATGTCATCTGCAGACTGCATTCTTCTGGTTTCCGGAGGAACAGCCTATGGTGAACGGAAGGCCCAATATACGGAAGTGAGGCTAGGCAGCCATGTGCAGGACGTGACGATTCCTTGGGTGAGCCCAGTACCTGAGCGCTGTGTGATGGCTCTGCAAGTATGGAAGCCTCCTTGGATGGCGGGGAATGCCCATGGTCTGCCCCTGCCTTCCCTTGAGGGTTGACCAGGATGTCTTTGGCTGTTCTATATGGGCCAGCTAGGATGAGGGATAACACCACACCAGTGAGAGTCAAACGTCCTAAGAAACCCCCGGGAAGGTTAACCCGGTCAACAAATGCCCGCAGAAGTCGGATGTGTCGGCCTAACGGCGCAAGATCGCAGCTCTGCTGTAAACAGGCACAACGCAGTCACATCCGAAAAAAAAAAATATGGATGAACGCAGAAGAAGAAGAAGAAGTATCATTTCAGCATGTATGTAGAGCCACGCGTTCTCACATATGTATCATTTCAGCATGTATGTAGAGCCACGTGTTCTCACATATGTATGATTTCAGCATGTATGTAGAGCCACGTGTTACCACATATGTATCATTTCCGCATGTATGTATAGACACGTGTTCTCACATATGTATCATTTGTGAATTTATGTATAGCCACGTGTTCTCACATATGCATCATTTCAGCATGTATGTAGAGCCACGTGTTCTCACATATGTATCATTTCAGCATGTATGTATAGTCACGTGTTCTCACATATGTATCATTTCAGCATGTATGTATAGTCATGTGTTCTCACATATGCATCATTCCAGCATGTATGTATAGCCACGTGTTCTCATATATGTATCATTTCAGCATGTATGTAGAGCCACGTGTTCTCACATATGTATCATTCAGCATGTATGTAGAGCCACGTGTTCTCACATATGTATCATGTATCGGGTGCTCAGAAAGCAATGGCAAACTACTGAGCGTAATCTTGCCAAGAAATCAACGACCGCGGTAACATGCTGGTGTCCTGTAAAGTATATGCGAAAAAAATAGTTTGCCATTGTTTTCTGAACGATCGGCTCCCATACCAACACGTTAAACCCAGCGCGACACGGAGCTACATGCACTCAGTTATGTAGTGTGTATCTCTGTCTGTATGTATGTATGTCCTTTATTTGTTCGCGAACGGCCCATCCGATTGAGATGAAATTTTCTACACGCCTTCCTTTCATTCCAGAGCTGTCAACTGTGATATTTTGTTAGTGTGAAATCGCCTGCTTACTCAGTATTATTTCATTTTTCATTTTTCATCATAATTTCATATATCTCAGGGGACCTAACTCTGTAAAAGTTATTTCAAGGGGCATAACTTTTCTGTATAACTTATAGTCATATTGTGGCATCGTTTTCAAAGATTTATAAACTCTTTGTCCATAGTTATGTACCGGCATATGAGTTATAATAAATAATGATACAATCTGTAAGGCATTTTCAAAGTTTTCATAAAAATGATGCACAATGCATAACATTGTAACTCATCTTTTTTTGCTTAAGAAGTTACTGTAGTCATGCAGGTGATTAGAAAGAGTTTTCATTAAAAATAATGGATGGTGTGTGGTAGAACGTTCTTTTAAGTTACATTTTTTTTTTGTTGTATGAATTTAATGAAGCCGGACAGGGTCAGGCAGACAGATAGACAGACAGACAGACAGATAGACAGTCGGGAACAGGAACTTATATGACTACTTATATAAATTAAATGAGATGCTTCACACCAGGAGCTGGGCGATGTCGGGCCGGGTCAGACAGACAGACAGACAGACAGACAGACAGACAGATAGTAGGTAACGGGAACGGGAACTTATATGACTACTTATATGAATTAAATGAGATGCTTCCCACCAGGGACTGGGCGAAGCCGGGCAGGGTCAGCTAGTCTTATATATAAATTAGGATGTGCGTATTTATGTATCTCTGTATGTATGTATGTATGTCCTTTATTTGTTCGCGAACGGCCCATCCGATTGAGATGAAATTTTCTACACGCCTTCCTTTCATTCCAGAGCTGTCAACTGTGATATTTTGTTAGTGTGAAATCGCCTGCTTACTCAGTATTATTTCATTTTTTCATTTTTCATCATAATTTCATATATCTCAGGGGACCTAACTCTGTAAAAGTTATTTCAAGGGGCATAACTTTTCTGTATAACTTATAGTCATATTGTGGCATCGTTTTCAAAGATTTATAAACTCTTTGTCCATAGTTATGTACCGGCATATGAGTTATAATAAATAATGATACAATCTGTAAGGCATTTTCAAAGTTTTCATAAAAATGATGCACAATGCATAACATTGTAACTCATCTTTTTTTGCTTAAGAAGTTACTGTAGTCATGCAGGTGATTAGAAAGAGTTTTCATTAAAAATAATGGATGGTGTGTGGTAGAACGTTCTTTTAAGTTACATTTTTTTTTTGTTGTATGAATTTAATGAAGCCGGACAGGGTCAGGCAGACAGATAGACAGACAGACAGACAGATAGACAGTCGGGAACAGGAACTTATATGACTACTTATATAAATTAAATGAGATGCTTCACACCAGGAGCTGGGCGATGTCGGGCCGGGTCAGACAGACAGACAGACAGACAGACAGACAGATAGTCGGTAACGGGAACGGGAACTTATATGACTACTTATATGAATTAAATGAGATTCTCCCCACCAGGGTCTGGGCGAAGCCGGGCAGGGTCAGCTAGTATATATATATATATATATATATATATATATATATATATATATATATATATATATATATATATATATAATATGTATGTTTATTTGTGGAGCTACATGCACTCACATGTAGCATTTATATAATGTGTGCGTGTGTGCTTGTGTGTGCATGTGTGTGTGTGTGTGTGTGTGTGCGTGTGTGTGTGCGTGTGTGTGTGTGTGCGTGTGTGTGTGTTCCTCTAAAAGTACTGGAGAGTTTTGGTCATAGACCATAACTTTATGAAGGGAAAATCCCAACTGCACCTCCACGAGGTAGAGGATGGAAACACACTACGGTGTGGCTAACACAGCTCTGGGGACCGAGTATCCACCGGAATAAGTGGACAACTCTGCAGCTGAGCAGAGCAGGGCACTCACTTGTCCTTACAGTCGGAAATGGCTCTCAAAGGCAGAGTTAAAAGACCACCATGTGGATGTGGAAGGCAAGGGTAAACCCTCCACATTATCTTCCCAATATTTCACGGCAACACGCATTTCAGAGATAGTGAACGACGTTAATGGCTGTCTTAGGACATCCTCGTCCGGTAGGGACAGTCATGAGCCATTGGTGATGCTGGATGGATTGAGACGGTGTCATGGAGGAATATCATCAGCAGAGTTGATCCAGAACACCACAGACCGAGATCTGTGAAGATCCATGCACGCCTACCCTAGCTGGCAGGACACTTGATGATAATGATGATGATATATATATAAGTGGTTCTGCAGGTAGGTAGGCAGGCAGGCAGGTAGGTAGGTAGGTATGTAGGCAGGCAGGCAGACAGGCAGGCAGGCAGGTAGGTAGGTAGGTAGGTAGGTAGGTAGGTAGGTAGTGTCACGTGCAGCGAAGCTACCAACAAAGAGTTCATTGTTCACTGCGCGTGCCAACATACCGCTGAGACAGGCTCGTGCCATTCTGGTCTTGAGTTCCAAAACTACAGGATCTGTGAATCAAATAACATGGAGGCTACCCTAAGATGACCCCAGCCGCCATCGGGTCGGGTCAGTGAAAGTTCGCCTCTATTCTGAAGACCAAGTCATCTGATAATTGTATTTTGTGTAACGATCTCGTGACATCATTCATTGGTCGCCTGTAATCACGTGACCTCATGTGTGAGATCAGTACTTCTGGGAGATGATGAAACAAAGAAAGAGATTAGATATTCTTTCTACTCTGTCTGTCTGTCTGTCTGCCTCTCTCTCTCTCTCTCTCTCTCTCTCTCTCTCTCTCCCTCTCTGTGCTTCTCTCTCTTTGTCTCTCTCTCTTTCTTTCTCTCTCTATTTCGCTCTCTATTCCTCTCTCTATTTCTCTCTTTTTAATCTCTCTTTCTGTTGCTGTTTGTCTCTCTCCTCTCTTTTCTTCGCCTTTCTTTCACTCACTTTCTCCTATTTCTGCCTCTTTATCTCGCCTTCTTTCTTTCTCTATCCCTTTCTCTCTTTCTGTCGTTGTCTCTCCTTTCACTGTCTTTTTTCTGTCTCTTCCACTCTCTCTCTCTCTCTCTCTCTCTCTCTCTCTCTCTCTCTCTCTTTCTCTTCCCCTATTTTCTTCATCTCTTTCTCTCTCTCTCTCTCTCTCTCTCTCTCTCTCTCTCTCTCTCTCTCTCTCTCTCTCTCTCTCTCTCTTCCTACATCTCATGATCTTTCCTTCCCTTTTTCTATCTCTGCTTCTCTCCTTTTGTAATTTGTCTCTCCTTCTCTGTGTCTTTCTCTCTGTGTCGGTCTCTTTCTTTTTCTCTCCTTTTCTAACATCTTTTCTCCGTTTTCCCCTCTGTCTCTTCATCACTCTACTTCTTTCTTTCTTTCTCTCTCCCTCTCATTCTTTCTGTCTCCTCACCCCCAACCCCACCCACCTCTATCTCCCTCTCTGTTTATATAACTACTCGTCTATATATCTGCATGTCTGCCTCTCTCTCTCTCTCTCTCTCTCTCTCTCTCTCTCTCTCTCTCTCATTCTATTTCTCTCTCTCTCTCTCTCTCTCTCTCTCTTCGTGATATATATATATCTTCTTCTTCTTCAGCGTTCCGAGCCATTGAGGTTCTTTGCTGCAAATACAATCCGTCTCCATTCGTCTCTCTGGTGGACCTTCTCTTGCCAGTCGTTGATTCCAAGTGCTTGCAGGTCTGTACATGTATTATCTCTCCACCGCCTTCTTGGTCTACCTCGGGGTCTACAGTAATTTATTTCCTGAGTGTAAGCGAGTTTTGTTTCCCTATTATCTTCCATTCTTTCTATATGCCCCAGCCATTGTAGTCTATTAGCCTTCATGATACCAGTGATTAGCGGGGACTTAAACAGATCATAAATGTCTTTGTTACTTCTTCTTTTCCACTCTCCACTTTGTGTATCCCTAATGGGTCCAAAGATGCGTCTTAAAATTTTGTTCTCAAAGGTTTGTAACAAGGCTTCGTCTCCTTTCGTTGTACTCCAGGTTTCAGAGCCATACAGCACAACTGGTCTGATCAGTGTTTTGTATATTGTGATTTTGGTGTTACGAGATAGCGCCTTTGATTTTAGTAGATGTTGTAGTGCATAGTATATCTTATTTCCAGAGTTGATTCTAGTTTGTATTTCTTCCCTTATGATGTTGGAGCAGTTGAAGATCGTACCCAGGTATTTGTATGTTTCCGTTCTTTTAAT
Organism: Cepaea hortensis; assembly: GCA_963921405.1. Taxonomy (NCBI): domain Eukaryota; kingdom Metazoa; phylum Mollusca; class Gastropoda; order Stylommatophora; family Helicidae; genus Cepaea; species Cepaea hortensis. Next base: position 29,425,648 of record OY992879.1, on the reverse strand, counting down.
GGTCATATTATCTATTTGTATGTGGCCAGAGTTTCTAGCCATTCCGTCTCTTGAAATTACCATATATTCTGTCTTATCTTGGTTGATAACCAGCCCCATCTGTTGGGCTTTTCCCTTTAAGTGAGTCAATATTTCCAATGTCTTTTGTTCACTTTGCCCTATAATATCTATATCATCTGCATAACCAAGCAGCTTGGATGTTCCTCCAATATCACATTCCTCCTTTACCTTCCTTACAACTTTCTCTAGAGCCAGATTGAAGAGTAGCGGCGATAGTGCATCACCCTGTTTCAAGCCAGATGTTATTTGGAAGGGGTCTGATTTCCTGCCTTTATATGTTACTATATTATAAGTATCTTCCATGCATAGTCTGGTCATGTTGATTAACTTCCTTGGTATTCCAAATTCCTGCATAGCATTCCATAGACTATTCCTATGGACACTATCATAAGCCTTTTTAAAATCCACAAAAATGTTATGGAGATCTCTTTTATATTCCCAATGTTTCTCGGCTATTTGTCGTAAGATAAATATCTGATCTATTGTTGATCTGTTTTGTCTAAACCCCGCCTGGTAGTCACCTAATATGTCTTCTGAATATGGTTTTAGTCTATTTAGTAATACTGCAGATAGTATCTTATAGCTTGTGGACAGTAGTGATATTCCTCTATAATTTCCACATTGGAACTTGTCTCCTTTCTTAAAGATAGGTATCAATAATGACTCTTTCCAGTCATGGGGTAATTCTTCTGTCCTCCAGATTTTTATTATTAGTTCATATAGCTTTTGATGTAATGCATGGCCACCTGCCTTTATAAATTCAGCAGCAATTCCATCAGTCCCAGTTGCCTTATTGTTTTTAAGTCGTGTGATTACATATAGGATTTCTTCAAATGTAGGTTCTTCAATTTGTGGTTCGCATGTTAGAACCTCTTCCTGTGAGAAAATGTTACTTGGAGCTTCACAATTTAGTAATTCAATAAAATATTCTTTCCATGTGTTGCACATTTCCTCATTGGTATTTATCATATTCCCATTTTTGTCTTTTAAACCATATGTGTTTTGTTGGTGCCCTCGTTTCATTGACTTCAGTTCTTTAAAAAATTTTCTGGATTCATTTTTCTGGTGATTAGTTTCCATATATTTGATTATATTATTCATATATTCTCGCTTCTGCTGTCTGACTATTTTTGTAGCCTCTTTACATTCATTTCTATAATGCTCTTCCTTTTGGATGTTATTGATGTCATTTAACCATACATGTCTGGCATTCTTCTTCCTAATGACTGCTTCTTCACATTTTTGATTGAACCATCTGTTCTTTCTATGCGTGGTTAACACACCGAGACATTCTTCTGCGGTAGACTGAATTGTATTCTTGATGTTCAACCAAGTTTGGTCAATGCTTTCCTCCAAAGGGTTTTGCAGAGTTTCAAGTTTACATTTTATTTCATCTGTAAATTTCTCTTTGACTGTAATGTCTTGCAGTTTTTCTCTGTTATATGTTGGGTTTAATCTTTGTAATTTAGTATAGAAAGCTCTCTTAAGTTTTATTTTAAATTTTGCTCCAACGAGGAAGTGGTCACTGTGGCACTCAGCTCCTCTATAACTTCTGACTTGCTGTATGTTTGATGCATTTCTGTTGTTAATTAAAATGTGATCTATTTGATTAAAGGTTCTCTTGTCACATGATTTCCAAGTTTGTTTGTGTATATCCTTTCTTTGTAGTCTGGTACTGCTAATCTGCAGTCCTTTGGCTTCTGCCAGGTTGATGACTCTCCATCCATTATCATTTGAAGTTGTATGTAGGCTTTCCATACCGGCCACTTTTTTATTAGTTTGCTCTCTACCTATTTTTGCATTGAAGTCTCCTAGCACAATCAGGATGTCCTGTTTGGGGGTTTCTTCTATGACATCTTCCAGATCATTATAAAAGTCTTCTTTAATATCATCTTCTTTTTCTTCAGTAGGTGCATGTACATTAATCATCGTTATATTTTTCCATTTACCTTTTATTCGTAATTTACTAATCCTGTCATTAAAAGCTTTAAAGTTTAAAACGTTCCCCCATAACTCTTTTTTGATGACAAATCCTGTTCCTAATTCATGTTTATTTTGGGTGTTTCCTCCATATATTATAATCATTCCATTTTGCTCTAAAGTACCCTCTCCTGGCCACCTTATTTCTTGAATTGCTGTTATATCCATTTGATATTCAATCAGCTCCCGGGTTAGTTCTTCGGCCGCTCCAGCTCGATATAGTGTCCGTACATTCCATGTTCCAAATCTCAAAAGTCCTTTAACGTTCCAAGGTCGTTGTCCAGATAAGTCAGTCCGATATCGAGGCTCATGTATTTGTTTCGTAACAAAGAAAGGTTTTTACAAAGGTGGGGATGTTAACCCCACGCTTCAACCCCCAACCTGGAGGACCAGGGTGTTTCTCTTTGTCTGTTCTCTACCCTTTGACCTGTCCGGCTTGGGAGGCCCTGCTGGTAGCTACGCTACCGCCGGCATAGCTCTCAGGGTCATTGAGAAACTCAAGCTCCCCCACCACGACAAGGTGGAAACACCATCGGGGGAGATATATATATATACAATTTGTTAAATTAGAACAGTCACTGCTATAGTCTAACGCTGTTTTTATTTTATTTTTATTTTATTTTTATTTATTTTTTTTTGGGGGGAGGGGCTGGAAAATACTACAGCACAGAGTAAACACACAGGTCTTGTCGCTCTAATGATGATATGAAATGGAAACAAATAGGTATTTTAAACTCCTGCGAGAAAAAACGAACTAAACATCAACAAACGTTGCACATACCTTACAAGGAGATCCACGTGTCGCGAAATACAGGTGAAAAATCCGAAATCAGAAGCACTCAATAAATATAAAAATGAATAATAAAATAAGATAAAATACACACGAACGCATACAATACGACACACAGACGTTTCGATTCTCAGAATCTTTGTCAATGACAACACAGCTAACAACGAGATACAGCAAACGAAAGACTCCCATCTGTAATGATGATATACAATGCAATATCGTTGTGTACACAAATATGATATGTCTATAGAAACATGTGTACTGAGTCTATGGACACAATTGTAATACGTCTTTGTGCACAATTGTGATATGTCTGTGACCAAACATTTAACAAGTCTGTGGGCATATGTGAAGTATGTCTGTGGGCACACGTGCAGTATGTCTGTAGGCGCATGTGTAGTGTGTCTGTGGGCATACGAGTAATATATTGGATGACACGCGTGTACTATGTCTATCGACAAAAGTGTAATATGTCTATGGACACGCTTGTAATATGTCTATGGTTCAAGAGCAATATGCCTTTTGAGCAAAGGGGTATACGATTCAGTTTTATGATGCAGGCCTTTCGTCGTAACGTCCTCTGTTCTCTCCTCAGTATCATATTAAATGCCACGAGATTTAATAAAACACATCATTAAAGTGACAAAATCAATTACCGATAATTGCCCCGCCATCTTGAAAAAAAGTTTTCAAATCCCGGTTGGCAACTGACCCATGCTTGTGATACAACACACGCTGGTCAGGATGGCTAACCTAGAAAAGTGGGGCAGTCAGCCACGTGAACAGGGCGTGCCGATTCATTGAGCAAGCACAGAACCAGATCGCCAGGCGTGGATTGTACAGCAGTGATAGCCTCCCCTTAAATGACGTCAAATGACAATGTGCTAGTCCTGCTTTGCCTTCAGATACAAAGGTCTTAAAACTTAAAAATAGACGTCCAGGTTTTAAATCTGTGAAAGGGGCTGGCGAGGGGTCAAAGGTAGCCCGGCGTTCCTGCCGACCCGATATTCGTGTGTTCGAATCTTCTGTGAAGTGAGGGTTTCTGTTCATTGATCTGGTCGCCTTCATTTCATCGGTTCAAGAAAACGTTCACAGCAATGGTATGGACATCGATCGTTCAGAAAGCAATGGCAAACTACTGAACGTAATAATTCCCTAGTACATACCAAACCTTTGTGAATGAGCCTATATGGCAAAATAGTTATGCCGTGTGCCTCGCGATCCGAAAGCTGTGGGTTAGATTCCGGAATACGTCGTTGAGTTGAGTTGAGCTAAGAACCGACATCACTGCACTCAGTACATTCCCATACGTGCTCCGTCCCCTCGTTCAACAGCCAGCGAAGAGTCATACTACTAATCGTTCCCACCGCTTTCTGATTAAACGTTTTCCTGGTCTTCCTTCGCAGTTTTGAGATTCTTCCAGAACCCCTGATTAGTAGAGACAGTGGTGAATACTATTGTTTAAAAGGCAAGAGCATAAAATTCATTGCACTGTGTTTTATCCCACATGACTCGGTCACTGTCCGCAGAGCAGACCTCTGAAAGCGTCGCACAACGCACGAAATCCGTAGGCTCCAACTTAGCTCCAACCCCCAGGAATCTCGAAAAAAGTAGCACTCGTGAACTGAACGACGTATTTCCGAATCGAACTCACAGCATTCGAAGTGAGAGGTGGGTGACGTAATCACGTCGCCACGTAAACTCCCATTTAAATATTAAATATAAACACCCCACGAATAGGAACCATACAGATAGGTATAGTGCGTTCATAAATGTTTGCCCTCATTCACCTTAAATTTTTTTTTTAAATTAAAGTATCTGTTGCATCGTTATGAAGTTATTTCTGTCGTCTTATATTTAATCTCACCTAAGGAATATGACTTTGATAAGTCCAAAAGCAACCGAAATAGTGGAAAGTTACGAAATTTCTTTGATGATTTGGTGAAAATGTATTGAATTCACGCTAACAAACTTGTTTTAAAGTAGTGCACGTCAATTCGGGTAACGACCTCTGAACTCTTCCGTTGCACTGTGTGACGTGCTTCTCGTAACGATTTTTATTATTGAACACTGATGTTTCCATGTGAAGATGTAATACATTTCAAAATATGCACTTCATCTCTTACCCGTAAATTATACACCGCATCATCCAGGTTGCTTGGTTATGCAGATGATATAGATATTATAGGGGAAAATGAACAAAAGACATTGGAAATATTGACTCACTTAAAGGAAAAAGCTCAACAGATGAGGCTGGTTATCAACCAAGATAAGACAGAATATATGTTAATTTCAAGAGAAGGAATGGCTAAAAACTCTGGCCACATACAAATAGATAATATGACCATTAAAAGAACGGAAACATACAAATACCTGGGTACAATCTTCAACTGCTCCAACATCATAAGGGAAGAAATACAAACTAGAATCAATTCTGGAAATAAGATATACTATGCACTACAACATCTACTAAAATCAAATGCCCTATCTCGTAACACCAAAATCACAATATACAAAACACTGATCAGACCAGTTGTGCTGTATGGCTCTGAAACCTGGAGTACAACGAAAGGAGACGAAGCCTTATTACAAACCTTTGAGAACAAAGTTTTAAGACGCATCTTTGGACCCATTAGAGATACTTCTTCTTCTTCTTCTGCGTTCATCCGGAGTTTTTTTCCGGATGTGATTGCGCTGTGCCTGTTTACAGCAGAGCTGCGTTCTTGCGCCGTTAGGCCGACACATCTGACTTCTGCGGGCATTTTTTGACCGGGTTAACCTTCCCGGGGGGTTTCTTAGGACGTTAGACTCTCACTGTTGTGGTGTTATCTCCCACCCTAGACTGGCCCATATAGAACAGTCAAAGACATCCTGGTCAGCCCTCAAGGGAAGGCAGGGGCAAACCATGGGCATTCCCCGCCATCCAAGGAGGCTTCCATACTTGCAGAGCCAACACACAGCGCTCTGGTACTGGGCTCACCCAAGGAATCGCCACGTCCTGCACATGGCTGCTTAGCCTCACTTCCGTATATTGGGCCTTCCGTTCACCATAGGCTGTTCTTCCGGAAACCAGAAGAATGCAGTCTGCAGATGACATCCACACAGTGAGCTTTCGATTGGGACTTTCCGCGTAATGGATTTGCTATCCGAGCAATATTCCATTTTGTGCCACTAGGACACTTTTTCCACCTTTTATGGAGCCCACACAGTGAGCTTTTGATTCGGACTTTCCACGTTATGGATTTGCTATCCAAGCAATATTCCATTTCGTGCCACTAGGACACATTTTCCACCTTTTATGAAGCCCACATAGTGAGCTTTTGATTCGGACTTTCCACGTAATGGATTTACTATCCAAGCAATATTCCATTCCATGCCTCTGGGAGGCTTTTGTAACCGACATACCTGTGGTATGAAGTGTGGCAGTCTGAATACTTCTTCATACACCTTTAAATGTCAACCTGTATGTAGTTAAAGTAAGCTGCGGTCAACTTGAGCTTGTTGATATCTTCATAGAGCTTGTCCTCAAAAGAAGCAGGTGTGGGCCAAAATATATTTCTCTGTTCTGCATATATTGGGCAATCCTGCAGCAAATGATTTGCTGTCATTTTTCCAGTTCGACAATTACATTCATCAGTATCTCCTATCTTTAGTTTATTGAACAAGTGGTATTTCAGCCTGTTATGTCCTGTGCGGAGTCTGAAGATTGCTACTTGTTCTCTCCGGTCGAGTTTGTAATATGCATCATCCTTCTGGTGGCCTGGATGCTCTGATTCCCATTGGATTCTATAGGTGCTTTTTATCAACCTCATTGCCTCATTATAGGTTATGTCCATGTCAGGCTGTTGTAGTCGTCCGCCCTCTTTTGCCAGTCTGTCAGCCTCTTCATTTCCAGGTATACTGCAATGTGATGGGATCCACTGTATTACAACTTTTTTGGATTTCTGGCATAGACCATGGAGTGCTGCTCTTAGGTCAGCTATTTCTGTGCTGTTATTGCTCTTCAGTATTGAGACAGCTGACTTTGCATCTGTGAAGATAGCTATTTGCTTCTCTTTATTTTCCTCCATCAAGAGCATTTCTGCTGCAGTTTTCAGAGCCTCTACCTCCGCTTTGAAGTTACTTGAAAACTTTCCAGTTGCCACTGAATGTGTGTTTTTTTTAACTCCATTTTTTAAATTTCGGAGAATTCCTCCTCCTCCATTCTCTACTGAATTTTTTGCTGATCCATCTGTATATGCATGGGTCCAATTGCTGCTTGGGTAATGTTCTTTTATGTAGTTTAGGGATATTTCTCTTCTTTCGGTTTCTTTCGGTCTCCAACAACAATGCAATTTGTGTCAGTTATTTTCATATTTGAGAGTGTAAGGTCCTTATCCGCTGGGCTATACAGATTGTAAATTCTTATTTTCATGTCCTTTATCATTATATCAACACCTATAATTTCCGTTTGGTTGTCAGAGATCACAGATACTTCGCTGCAAGGTATTGTATTTCGTGTAAGTATTAGAACTCCTCCTTTGTGTCCTTCGCGGTCGAAACGTGTGGCCTGATATCCCTTGACTGAAAATTTGCGATTGGCGTTGAGGTGTGTCTCTTGAATGCATGCCACATCTATCTTATCTTTATGAAGACGCTGTGTTAGGGAGACTTGCTTGTTATATACTCCTTCGGCATTCCACTGTAGTATGTTGAGTGTCCGGGGTGTTTGGTCAATAGCTCTTAACCTACTCCTCTGTGCCTTGACTCCACAGCACAGGGGAAGGTGACCACCAGTAGTCATGGTTGGACCCCTCGAGGCAGGGGGCCCGGCACTATCACCGCCTGATGGGACTTCACGGGATTAGCACCATAACGATTAATTTTAATTTGTGACATCATGAATTAAGTTACGTTGCACTGCTTTGTCAAGCCTGTGGCTCAGTACATCCGATTTCGACAAGCATTTGTTCGGGGTGCTTTCCCTAGCCTTTGACTGTCCCCAGTCTACCTACAAGGCAGCAGGTTTGTGTGTCACTTGGTCTGGTCCCTCTCCCTTGACCTGTCTGACATGGGTGACCCTACCAGTAGCTGTGCTACCGTCGGCATAGCTCTTGGGGTCATTGGAACACACAAGCCCCTCTACCTCGACAAGGTGGACACACGGTAGAGGGGCATTAGAGATACACAAAGTGGAGAGTGGAAAAGAAGAAGTAACAAAGACATTTATGATCTGTTTAAGTCCCCGCTAATCACTGGTATCATGAAGGCTAATAGACTACAATGGCTGGGCCATATAGAAAGAATGGAAGATAATAGGGAAACAAAACTCGCTTACACTCAGGAAATAAATGACCGTTGATCCCGAGGTAGACCAAGAAGACGGTGGAGAGATAATATATATACAGACCTACAAGCACTTGGAATCAACGACTGGCAAGAGAAGGTCAAGCAGAGAGACGAATGGAGACGGACTGTATCTGCAGCAAAGAACCTCAATGGCTCGGAACGCTGAAGAAGAAGAAGATATAAACAAACATTGAGATCTCCAAACAAAAATATATTTTGGTGGGTTACATAATGTTAAGTTTATGTGCTAAATCTCATCACTTTTCCTCAGTTGGTTACTGAGATGTGGATTCTTATAAGAGAAAACCATTTGTGAACGCACTGTAGGTTATAATGTAGACAAAGAATTTAAAACGGATAGAGACATTAACATAAGAATACAAAAATCAAGTGGAGACTTAACCACACCTGGGAAATAAAGCGGCTGATCAGTTGACCACGGAGACTCCGCGAATATGATGGTGTTTACATGGAGGTAGCTGTAGGAGATAGAGAAAGATTGGAAGGCTGGGCTAGAACTGGCTGAGGTGCCATGCTCAATAAGAGATCGTGGGTAGAAGAGGTTACCCTGTGCCAATGTCGACGATGTTCTAACATCCCTCTTCACCTCTATAGATTTAACGTGCTGCTTACATGTCACGATGGAAAGGGACTTCGGTCACGACTTCAAGACATCCACTAGTGGACAACTAGCATCAATGAGTTCGAACAGAAAAACCATAGTGTCACATCATGTGCCGTGCTAACTGGGGTAGACCTTCATGTCTGTCCGCAGATCTCGGTCCGAAGTCGCTTAAAAAAGTCGACAGGGTCGACTTCATTGCACCGGATTTTAACCCATATGGCTCGGTCTCTTTCCGCAGCACGGAAAGCGACGCATAAAGCACGAACTCCGTAGCTTTTAGCGACGACCCACAGGAGTCTCCGAAACATTTAGCTCGTGAACCGAAGGGCGCGGCCCGGAATCGAACCCACAACCTCCGAAGCACGAGTCAGACGGCTTGACCACTTTGCCACAGAGACTCGGAGTCGGTCCGAAGTATTCTGGATCAACACTGCTGAATATATAATCTCTTCATCTCTTCAGCATCTTTACTCTTAGTTTGCTTCTTCCTCTTCCTGAAGTAATGTGCCTAATAGTTACGTTTTCCAATGCCTCTTTTTCTTTCTTCTTTTTTTTTTATCACCTGATCAATGAATGATGTTTGTCTCTTCCCTATAGTTGCATATAATGCTCTACTTCCATTAGCTTCTTCCAGATATTCGGTGTTAGTTACTCTGGCATCTAAGTTACTCGGCTCATTCCTCTTATGAACCAGAGCTCCGTTGCTTCCAAGCTCTTCCCAATGTATTCACTCACTTACGCTATTCACTGTCACGCAACAGAATAGGCTGCGTATAACACTCCCGCACTCTCTTTCTGACATGTAGTTATAGTAGTAACCTTTTGCCTATGATACTTTTATTGTCCGAAACGGAGCTTTATCTTGCTCTATCTCTTACTTCTTTTGCTTGCCCTTTCTCTTACTGCATTTGCTTGCCCGTAGGTCAGCATGGCCGAATGGATAAGAAAGCGTGAACTTAAACATATGGTGTGCTGATGCCGAGGTAAGGGGTGTAACCCCCACACCGAACTGTTGGGCTAAAATTTTGACCTATCGTCCTTGACCTGGGGACGTAATTTACAAGTACCTCTGAAGTCGGAGTGGGTTCACCTGATGGCGAGGGACACTGTGTATAGGGGCAGCTAATCCACACGCAAAATTCAGTTAAGCACTACTAGAAGTAGTGTGTAGACCAGTGTTTCCCAACGTGGGGCCCACGCCCCACAGGGGGGCAATTTGACTGTTAAGGGGGGCAATTCGAAAATGGAAGAAATCGGCTGAATATAACAAAACGGGGAGACTTGAGACTGCAGTTAACTAAATTGAAACCTGACATAAGATCTCTTTGCAGCAAGCATCAAGCGCAAGGATCTCACTAAATTTAAATAATAAATAATTACTAATAATTAAAATAATATAGAAAAATCTTTCATTAAAATGATTTTGTACTTGAATTTCAGTTCTCCATTATATGTTTTGAAAATTTACTTACTGTGTTTGCTCAATAATTACCTAGTGATTTCTTCCTAAAACCTATCATTCAAGTTTCTTTAGTGAACATTTCAATTTTTGAATATTAAAAATAATGTATATGTTGAGGGGGGCATGGGGCGGGGGAGGGGGGCAATATGAATTTTAGAAAGGCTTAAGTGGGGCATGGTACAAAAATGGTTGGGAAACACTGGTGTAGAGACTACGCGAGCGAGCGCAAGATAAAAACAAACAAACAAACATTTGCTTGCCCTATCTCTTACTTCTGTTGCTCTTAATTATTTTGTTTGTAATTAATAATGATTTAATTTGTGCCGAAGCGATATCCTGATGCCGGTCTGTGATGTGATTGCGCCATAACCTTTTGAAGGCTTGAGATCAAGAAGGAACAGATGGTCAATCTTTCCGTCACTTTGACAAGCGACGAACCCAGGTGTCAGAACGTCATCCAGCGTTGCTCACGACATTACAAGCTCAGTTCGTTACCAACTTCGCTTGCACGCGCCCTCTTTAGTATGTATAATCTCTAACTATGTATTTATCTTCTCTAATTGTGCATTTTAGCAATGGCAAACTTAATTAAGTTAAATGTCCTTCACAGGACGTAGCAGTCAACCAGAGCATTTTCGCTGCTCGTGATTCCTGGGCAAATTTTACGTTCAGTAGTTTGCCATTGCTTTCTGAACGACCGGCCCCTATACCTTTTTCGAAAAAAAACCGTAAAAACATGCCAAGACATCAACAACAGCAGTAAAATGCTGGTGTTGACTGCAACGTCCTGTGAAAGGATATGCAACTTTTTTTTAAATTGTGTATTTAGCTTCTCTAATTGTGTTTGTAGCTTCTCTAATCGTGTATGTAGCTTCAACAATTGTGTATGTAGCCTCTCTAACCGTATATGTAGCTTCTCTAATTGTGTATGTAGCTTCTCTAATTTTGTATGCAGCCTCTCTAATTTTGTATGTAGCTTCTCAAATTGTGTATGTAGCTCCTCTAATTTTGAAATGCGCCTTGAGCGATAGCCTAATTGGCCTCGTCTTGTGGATTTACAACCGTGACATGACTTGAAACTCCCCCAACAAGCACACTGACCCCACGACTGTTACACCCTCGTCAGATTAGCCTACACGTCGGTCCCGACCCCAGATTCAAAATAGAAAAGGTGGGTGTGTGTGGGAGAAGGGGATACCATTCTTTCTCATTTTACCCAGAAATTTACAGTCCACGTCTGAACTGAACCATATATGGAGGAGCCTGAGTCCGAGGGGGTATGACGTGCCTTAACACGCATGAAAGGAGTGCATGCAAGCTGATACAGCGCGTGCTATGTGAAATACATGTAAGGTGTGTTTATGTGACAGCACGTGTGATGCATATCATGTAAATTGTAATGTGTTGTATGCAGCTAGGGAGTGAGTCATGGACTTTTTGCAGTCACTGACCATGATAATTGGGGGTTTTGAGCTGAAATGTTAAAGATAAGTTCTTTAAAATCGTGGAAACAATATGAAATAACACGAATTAATGCATCTTACTAAACAAGCTGAACAGTACATAAATGCCTTTTAATATAAATGTTATAGACGAGTTCTAAGAATATCTTGGATACAGAAAAGAACAAATGCGTCCATTGAACAAGACCTGAATATTGAAGAAAGTTGGCTACCGAAGGCTGTAAAATAAAGAAAATTGAAATATTGTGGTCACTTGAAACGTCATGAAAGTTTGGAGAGAACAATAATGGAGGGGTATATGCCTGGGAAGAGAAAGTCCAAAGAGGAGATGGGTGTAGGATGTAGCAGATGGTCTCCACATAGGTGTATCGGACGCAGGAAATCTTGCTTATGACCGAGAATTTTTCCGGACAGTTGTTATTGGATCGACGTTCTGTAAAGGACATGCCACTGAATGAATGAATGATGAATGAATGAATGAATGAATGAATGCAGGTTTACAGAACCCAATTACTGAATATCGTGGAGCGAGAAGACTAAAAATGCAGACATTCTTCAAGACCTAAACATAGAAGAAGACTGTCTCATCAACAGTATCGTATCTCGGAAACTGAAATCATCATCTTCATCAAGTGCTCTGTCAGTTGATTTAAGCGTTCATTATCTCTGAACAGATTTCGGTCTTTGGTGTTCTCAATCAACACGATGATATTCCTTCATGCCACTAAACTGGAATACTGTGGCCACATTAATTGATAAAGTGCCAATCAAAAAGTAGGTTTGACCAAATCCGGCACACAATCGAATGAACAAATATTATGACGTAAATTTCCGTTCGCTGAGCATTAAAATTGTGGAGGTTACCACGAAACGAAACAAATAACACGATGACCATGATATGGCGACATATCGCCCTTCTGTCCAAATAGGAGGTCATATACATTCGGTATTGAATCAGGTAAAACCAGTGGCTTGGAGAGAACGGTGATGGAAGACTGGGGTCCACCAGCAAGGTCATGAACATAGGACAGTTCGAGTATGAGGATGCAAGACGCAGGACAAATGGCGGGAAACTTGTCGGCAGGACATGAAGAGAGTAAGGTTCTCCTGTGTAAGGGTAAATCATCATCATCATCATCATCATCATCATCATCATCATCATCATCATCATCATCATCATCATCATCATCATCATCATCATCATCATGTGCCATGCCGATAAGCGTGGGCGGTCACGTTTCCCCATCTCACTCGATCACCAGAGTCATGAATCAGCTTTGTGTCCTTGCCTCAGTCATACCACGTGGCCAAGCCATCAAGGTATTTACTTCGCTGCTTTCTTCTTATTCTTTTCCCATCTCACTCGCCATCTAACTCGATCACCAGAGCCGTGGACCAGCTCTGTGTTCTTGTCTCGACCACGCCACGTGGCCAAGCCACCCTAGTATTTACTTCTCTGTCTTCCCTTTGTTCTCTTCCCCTCGATCTTGCCAGTTGTCATCAAGTTCTCCAATGTATTTCTTCTCATATCGTGAGCAAAAATGTTGACTATCTACGTCTAATTTCTCTAATCAGTTTACGACTTTCATTTATTTCTTGCATGACTTGGTCATTGGTTTTTCTGTCTGTCCATGGTATTCTTTGCATTTTCCTTAGATATAAAATAACACAAATAATGCAGCTTCACAGATCACAATTGCGGAAAACATAGTATCTTGCGGTGAATAGCCTTCATCAGCAAATACGCTAAACACGATATTAAACACTGGAAGGCACTACATTAAGGCATAATAAATTAAAAAGAAGAATGTAAAGTTGAAAATACATTTGAAGAAGGAAAAGAAAATGAACAAAATGTGCTTCATATCTCAGAATCCCAAGCTGGGAAACTAACCTTTAAACAATTTGACATGACAGAATTCCAAGCTGTGAAACTAACCTTTTAAACAATATGACATGACAGGTATCTGGTATGTCTTTAAGGGTGTTGGGGTCTAACTCGGTGGTTATGTTACACTGTACAACTCGTGTAGATGTGAGGTGCTCACGTGAGGGCAGATCTGCTCAATGTGTGTCCTACATAAAATACGTCACTTTGACTTATGTGTGTATGTAGTAAATATGAATTCGCGCGCGTGTATGTGTGTGTGCGTGTGTGTGTGTGTGTGTGTGTGTGTGTGTGTGCCTATCTGTCATCAATCAAGTACCATTTCCACAATAAAGGTTGGCACATATGACAGTGTGTATGTGTCGATTATGTGTGTATGGGAAATAGTGTATGTGTGTGCTTTGTTGTATGTATGAATGCAGTTAGAGAGAAAGGGATGGGGTGAGAGAAAAAAAATTGAGGGGGGTGGGGGGGGGCTAGAGAGAGAGGGGGGGGGGGGGGTAGAGAGAGATGGAGAAATAGAAAGAAGTAGTAGAAAACAATCACAAGTGACAAAACGGCGTTGCAGCTAGAGCCTTAGTAAGTACACACGCTAAGAACAGACACTGATGCAACAATATACACAAGAAAGAACAGACACTTATACAACAATATACACAAGAAAGAACAGACACTTATACAACAATATACACAAGAAAGAACAGACACTTATACAACAATATACACAAGAAAGAACAGACACTTATACAACAATATACACAAGAAAGAACAGACACTTATACAACAATATACACAAGAAAGAACAGACACTTATACAACAATATACACAAGAAAGAACAGACACTTATACAACAATATACACAAGAAAGAACAGACACTTATACAACAATATACACAAGAAAGAACAGACACTTATACAACAATATACACAAGAAAGAACAGACACTTATACAACAATATACACAAGAAAGAACAGACACTGACTTATGCAACAATATACACAAGAAAGAACAGACACTTATACAACAATATACACAAGAAAGAACAGACACTGACTTATGCAACAATATACACAAGAAAGAACAGACACTTATACAACAATATACACAAGAAAGAACAGACACTTATACAACAATATACACAAGAAAGAACAGACACTTATACAACAATATACACAAGAAAGAACAGACACTGACTTATACAACAATATACACAAGAAAGAACAGACACTTATACAACAATATACACAAGAAAGAACAGACACTGACTTATACAACAATATACACAAGAAAGAACAGACACTGACTTATACAACAATATACACAAGAAAGAACAGACACTGACTTATACAACAATATACACAAGAAAGAACAGACACTGACTTATACAACAATATACACAAGAAAGAACAGACACTGACTTATACAACAATATACACAAGAAAGAACAGACACTTATACAACAATATACACAAGAAAGAACAGACACTGACTTATACAACAATATACACAAGAAAGAACAGACACTTATACAACAATATACACAAGAAAGAACAGACACTGATGCAACAATATACACAAGAAAGAACAGACACTGATGCAACAATATACACAAGAAAGAACAGACACTGATGCAACAATATACACAAGAAAGAACAGACACTGATGCAACAATATACACAAGAAAGAACAGACACTGATGCAACAATATACACAAGAAAGAACAAACAGCGTTAAGACATGTTCAGGATAAAGTCTAACTCAATGCACAACGATGGTTCCGGACGGACATAGCTGTGGATTTATTACTGCCCACCTGGACCGTGAAGATCGCCGGGAAAGAACTGATGGAACGGAGTTCAGCATGGTCGAGTGGATAAGTACGAGGTACAAGTTCAACCCGTACACCGGTCAGCTGGACTACAATTTTTTTTTTTTTTTTTTTTTTTTTTTTTTGCGCTCGCTCGCTTTTGAACTCAAGCGTATTCCATACACACTACTTCTAGTAATGATGAACTGAATTTTGCGTATGGATCAGCTTTCCCTATTAACAGTGTCCCTCGCCATCAGGTGAAACCACTCCGAGTTCAGAGGTACTAAAATGTTGATCTCTCATTCTTGACTTGGGGATGTAAATAACAAGCTTCTCAGAAGTCGGAGTAGGTTCGCCTGATGGCGAGGGGCGCTGGTTATGGGAAAAAGCTCAACCACACGTAAACATCAGTTCAGTGCACAAGCAGTAGTAGCACGAGTACGGACTAAGCTTGAGTTCTATGCGCGCGAACGTAAAAGACTGCAATAAAATTGTAAAAATGCAATCAGTGAATCAACGAAACTAAGAAGTAAATTCGGTAAGCTTTTCTAGAACGCAATCACAAGTCAAAAATTTGACGTTGTGGCTAAAACCTCAGCACACAAACAATCAATATGCAGTTAAACACATAAATTCATTGCGAGGTGCTTTCTTCATTTGGAGGTGACAGGTTCGAATCCCGGTTGGTAACTATAGCTGTTATATTTGTATGGTCTCTACTGCGTCCTTTAGTCTCTACTTCTCTCTTCTGCTTCTATGAGCCCCAATCAATACACGTGTGTTTATTTATGAGCATACAATGGTACACTGGCACATTGCGTCTTGATGGACAATAACTTGTAAATTCGAGTTATACCTCACCACAGCATAGTTTTGTAGTTTGATAGGAAATCAGATAAATGCCAGGTTCAATGAGAAACTTTTGTTTACATGTAAAACGTAGAAGATGAGCAGATAAGCTGAAAAACATCTAATGATAGTGAAAATGTGGTTTCTGAAGAAAATGCAAAGAATAACATGGACAGAAAGAAAGATCAATGAGCAAGTTCTACGAGAGGCAAATGAAAATCGTAAAGTGATTTGGGAAATTAGACGAAGACAGTCAAGGGGGAGGGGGGGACGCATGGTATTAGAAGACATAAACTAGAAAACTTGGTGACAACTGCTAAGATTGGTGGGAAAAGAACAAGGGGAAGGCAAAGAAGTAAATACTTGGATGGCTTGGCCACGTGGTATGGTCGAGGGAAGAACACAGAGCTGATCCACGACTCTGGAGATCGAGTGATATGACGAAACATGACTGCCCACGTTTACTGGCTTGGCACATGACGATGATGACCTCTCCATAGCACAAAACCGCGGCTGAATTTAGAAACCATGAGTTGCCCATTCAGCAATGATACAACAACACGCAGGAATTTTCGTGGAAATCGTTATGGCGTGAATCGTGGTGTGTGTTAAATCTTTCCGATCCTATTAAAAAAAAAAAAAAAAAAGAAAAGAATAATGCTAAAGAAACACCATATGAGAAACTCGACAGATGAATACAAATCACGAATATTTATTTGTATTGTTTATTTATATATTTATATTGTTTTATTCTTGTATAACAGAGTGGATCAGTTATGGGTTTGGTTAGGTGGCATGGCGTGCAAAAGGGAAAGGTCTAGTAGTTGATGCACGCGTGAGCACCGAGTAGTTAGGTAGTTAGGGACGCTCACGCGCTGACGTAGGGGTAGCGGGACAGAAACGATATTAGTGACCACCAAGATCTCATGTCAACAGGACGTGGTCTCCATTTGTATCCATTGTATTCATTTTGATACCAGATGACAACTCTTGCAATAAACTTGGACATTCGCAACCAACTACTGCTTGGCCTCCATTCAGTTGCATGCAGTTGCTTTTGTGTCCTGTCGCTCTGTTAAACTTGTTGTCCCGTTACTTTCTATTTCCGATACTTTGCGTTCATCCGTCGAGCGTCGCTGAGCGATCTCAGTATGGCCGAGCGGATATTAGCGCTCGTTACTATACCCCTGTGTGCCGATGCTGAGTAGCGGGCTCAACCCGTACAACGGTCATTTGTCGTAATTGTAAACCTTAATATTTTTATTTATTTATTTGTGTGCATGCATTCTGAAAAAGTAAAGTACAAATGTATACATTTTTCAATGTAGTCGATTACATGTACCCCAGCGCTGATAAAGTGTTTGGATTCCTGTCGAAAAAAATTCTCTTGGTCGAGTATGTAACCTCTCATTCACCACCAGCTGTAAATCTTCATCGGACCAAAAAGTCTGCCACAGAAGTCAGGCCATTGTGAAACTTCCTACTTGCTGGACTGACAGGCATGTATCCATTACTGGACCATCATTCGCAGCTGAATTTCTATAGGTTTCACCCTTTCACTGATTAAAAAAACAAAAAAAAACAACGGATGGTACATGTCAAATGTGGGGCGGCCACTTTAAACTGAGCCTTTAAACTGTCTTTATGACGTCACCGTGTTCGTCTATCACTCTTGGCATACTTAACAACAATATTGACAAGTTAAATGGCAGTGGCATGGCTATTGACATTTCTAACACGCTTTTAAGGTTTTCATTTGAAGCCCCCTCGTCCTTGACTTGGGAACGTAAATTACAAGTACCTCTGAAGTCGGAGTGGGTTCGCCTGATGATGAGGGACACATAATAGGGAAAGCTTATCCACAAGCAACAATCAATCAGGGCACTAGAAATAGCAGCACATGTATACGCTTGTGTTCAAAGCCAGCGAATGTAATAAAAATGCGTCCAGTTTCAAGGTCATATGCACATGTGTCTTAAAGAATTGCACACAGAGCCAATAGATTATCTGCTATAAAGTCAAGCAGGGGACAGCTTGTTCTCACGTTTTCTTACAATCAAACAGGCAATACATAAAAGGGATTGTTACGATGTTGAGTGTAACGCGGGGTATCTGAGCCAACGCCAAGCAAATAGGGTACCCATTGTTATCTGTCCGGTCAACAAAAACTTTGTTGCACCTTTGTTTTTGAACGGGGATAAAAGAATTAGCCGCAAGCAACACGTTTAAACATCCACCGTGCCCTCTGACTTATTTGTACTACAGCGCAACACCAGGTAATAGTGTACAAATGTGGGGCATTCTTGAAAGCCTCGCATCCAGGCTCTTAAGTTTTACCGTTTTCACTTAGCGCAATGTTACTCAATGATTTTATCGCCACGTCACTAACACTGAACTTTTGGTGACCCCGTGTCTTGACTTCTCCTTCTTATAAATGTTTTATCCTTCATACGCCTCACGTTCTTCTGCGCCACTTTGAATTGTATGTGTGTTAACTGATCCAGTGCCAAGCAAAATGTAGGTACACAATCACATGAACAAGTATTCATTCATTCATTCATTCATACATTCAGTAGCATGTTCTTTGCAGAACCTCGGTCCCATAACAAACTTCCAGAAACACCTCGATCATTCGCAAGATGCCCTGCGTCCGATACACCCATCTGGAGATCATCTGCCACATCCTGCACCCATCTTCTCTTTGGCCCTCCTCTCTTCCGAGGCATATACCCCTCCATTATTGTTCTCTGCAATCTTTCACGACGCTTCAAGTCACCACAATATTTCAACTTTCTTTGTTTTATCGTCTTTAGTAGCCAACCTTCTTTAATATTCATATCATGTATCATTTGTTCTTGTCAGTTTCTATGATATTCCTAGAACCCGTCTATAACATTTATATTCAAAGGCATTTATGCGCTGCTCAGCTTGTTTAGTAAATGTCATGGTTGTTAGGGTTTCTTGGAAAGTTTTGCAGAAGGTAACCTCTATCATGAAAATGGAGGTGGAAGCAGAAACAGCAGCATTCCGTTGGTTAGAAAAGACTAATGCAACACACACTGTAATAATTACTGATTCAAATAGTATGCTTGGGAAGATGAAGAAAGGAATGTTTCGTGTGGAATTGGCTATCGTCGCTTCAGAGGTCACAGATTGTGAGAATTGTATGGATATTTTGCCCTGGCCATGCGGGGGTGAGGGGGGAATGAACAGGCTGATAGACTGGCAGGGAATGCACCTCTTTGTGGTAGATTTCCTATGGACATGGGGGAGGTGGTCCTGCGTTTGTGGGACCAGATGGAGAAGACAGAGGAACAGACTGAGAACCCGTATGTGGAAAGAATGAGATTGCGGGGGATCGGCAGGGGTTCTGGAAGAATCTCAAAACTGAGAGGGAAGACCAGGAGAACTTTAAATCAGATAGCGGTGGAAACGATTAGTAGTATTACTCTTCGCTGGCCGTTGAACGAGGGGACGGAGTACTTATGGGAATGTCCTGAGTGCAGTGATGTCGGTTCTTAACTCAACTCAACTCAACTCAGCTCAATTCAACTTTTACAGAAGGTTGTTTGCCGTTGCTATCCTTCTGGGCAGTGACTGTACTAGTCGGTGGCCATAGCCATATCTTTACTGATGAGATAATCTGCACCTTACCTACGTGAGCGTTCAGTGAGCGAGAAACGACCAGGCCCTCTCATCCGGAGATCCCTCATATCCCTCAGCTGAGAGTCTTCGAACAAGTATCTGAACTAAGCATGTAGTGTGCTCAGCATCTCACCTCCATTTATCGGTAGGTGAGTATCGGCCCGGCTCTCACATCCGAGTGTTTATAGCTTAGAGGCGTTCAGCCATATCCCTCAGCTGAGAGCCTTAGATTATGTGTCGGGACCAAAATTTAGTGACGTCGTGCGCCTGATTTACTAATTTAGACTTTGACTGCTATCCTCAGTCTACCTGCAGAGCAGCAGGTTGTGTCTCTCTTGGTCTGGTCCCTAACCCAAAGCCTGTCCGACATGTAGTTCTGCATCCGTCGACAATGCTCTTGGGACACGCAAGCCTCCCCCCCCCCCACCGCGACAAGGTGGAGACACATCAGGGGGGAGGACTCATTATATGATACCGGACATATACCTTCTGAATTATGTAATTCTGAATTCATTGCAATCCCAAAGAAATCAGGAGCCATGGAATGTGATCAACATAGAACAATTAGTATAATGAGTCCCCTCTGCTGTGTGTCCACCGTGACGAGGTAGAGGGGCTTGTGCGTCCCAATGACCCTAAGAGCTATGCCGACGGTAGCACAGCTACTGGTAGGGCCACCCATGTCGGACAGGTCAAGGGAGAGGGACCAGACGAAGAGACACACAAACCTGCTGCCTTGTAGGTAGACTGGGGACAGTCAAAGGCTAGGGAAAGCACCCCGAATACATGCTTGTCAAAATCGGATGTACTGAGCCACAGGCTTGACAAAGCAGTGCAACGTAAAACCTGCTGCCTTGTAGGTAGACTGAGGACAGTCAAAGGCTAGGGAAAGCATCCCGAATAAATGCTTGTCGAAATCGGATGTACTGAGCCACAGGTTTGACAAAGCAGTGCAACGTAACTTAATTCATGATGTCACAAATCAAAATTAATCGTTATGGTGCTAATCCCGTGAAGTCCCATCAGACGGCGATAGTGCCGGGCCCCCTACCTCGAGGGGGTCCACCCATGACTACTGGTGGTCACCTTCCCCTGTGCTGTGGAGTCAAGGCACAGACAAGTAGGTTAAGAGCTATTGACCAAATACCCCGGACACTCAACATACTACAGTGGAATGCCGAAGGAGTTTACAAGAAGAAAGACTCTCTAACACAGCGTCTTCATAAAGATAGAATAGATGTGGCATGCATTCAAGAGACACACCTCAACGCCAATCACAAATTCTCAGTCAGAGGATATCAGGCAACACGTTTCGACCGCGAAGGACACAAAGGAGGAGTTCTAATACTTACACGAAATACAATACCTTGCAGCGAAGTATCTGTGACCTCTGACAACCAAACGGAAATTATAGGTGTTGATATAATGATAAAGGACGTGACAATAAGAATCTACAATCTGTATAGCCCAGCAGATAAGGACCTTACACTCTCAAACATGAAAATAACTGACACAAACTGCATTATTGTCGGAGACTTTAATAGCCGTTCAGAAAGATGGGGATACCCAGATACTGACAAAAGAGGAGATGAATTGGAGGACTGGGAAATAGACTCAAATCTCCATCTACTCAACAAAGCAGATGACACACCGAGCTTCTACTCCAGAAGATGGCTTACCACTTCTACTCCAGACTTAGCTTTCTGCACAGGAGACATCCTCCACAAAATCGATCGCCATGTGCTGGACCAATTAGCAGGTAGTGACCACAGACCAATCAAGCTTGTAATGAATATGGAGTATGTTCCACAGGAACAAAACCCCTTGCCCCGCTGGAATTACAAACGAGCAGATTGGGACAGATTTGCCATACTAACAGACAAATATTGTGAAAACATAAATACACGATATGGCAACATAAAGCAAATGGTGGAAAGTCTAAACAGAGCGATAATACAGGCAGCCACTGAGTCCATTCCTAGAGGAGCGAGGAAAAATTACAAACCATACTGGACTGTAGAACTACAAAGTTTGGAGGACAGAGTTGAAGATGCCAGGAAGACGGCAGAGAGAGAACAAACAATTGAAGCGAATATCTCTCTCAAAGCCATCTCAGCAAAATATAAAAGAACAGTAAGTCAAACAACAAGAGATTGTTGGAGGGAAAAAAACAGAAAACCTGAATTTTGACAGGGATGGAAACAAACTATGGAAACTAGTGAAAGCCATGAACAATGAAGGACCTAGAAACAAACAAATAACAATTAAACAAGGAAATGCCTTGCTTACAGGAAAAAAGGCTGCAAATGCAAACCACATTGATATTACAACCGAACAGAAGAAAGCAATCAAAGACAAGCAGATACATCATAGGAATACAGAGACAGCAGCAGAATATATGATGGCAAATCTAACAATGGAAGAAATGGAACAGGCAATGAATACCCTAAAAAAGAAGAAATCACCAGGAAAGGATGGAATCACAAATGAAATGCTAATAGGACTAGGCACCAAGGCAAAGAAGAAACTACTAGCAGTCCTAAATAACAGCTGGAAGAGAGGAATAGTCCCACAGGCATGGAAGGAAGCTATACTAATACCAGTCCCAAAGAAAGGAAAAGACCTGGAAGAACCAAATGGCTATCGACCTATCAGTCTACTTAGCTGTGTAGGAAAATTAATGGAACGCATTATCAATAGCAGGCTAACATGGCATCTGGAAGAAAACAAACTCTTAACACCACACCAAGCAGGATTCAGAAAGTACAGATCCACTGAAGATCAAATAACCTATATAGCTCAGGAAATAGAGGATGCCTTCCAAGAGAAAAAGCACACACTAGCAGTCTGGATAGATTTAGAAAAAGCATTTGATAAAGTATGGAAGGAAGGAATGAAAGTAAAACTGCAAAACATGCATGTTTGTGGAAAAATGTATAAATGGATCAGCCACTACCTTGAGAACAGAACTGCCAGGACAAAAGTACAAGGACAAACAAGCAAAATGATGCTGCTGGAGCAAGGTGTCCCCCAAGGAGGAGTTCTTTCACCAACATTATTCCTAGCATATATAAATGACATCACAGAAAATTTTCCAGCCAGAGTACACACATCCTCCTTTGCAGATGACCTAGCCATATGGACATCTGAAGAATATATTAGTACAGCTAACAGCAGAATACAGCAAGCCTTATTAGCGCTAGAGGACTGGTCAAAATCATGGCTAGTGAAGATAAGTGAGGAGAAAACAACATGCACAGTGTTCTCCCTCTCAAATAAAACTCAGCAACCTAAGCTGGTATTGAATGGAAAAATATTGCGCCATGAAGAAAATCCAAACTATCTAGGAGTCACCTTTGATCGTCGCCTGACATGGAAGACACAGGTTGAGAAAAATCGAACAAGAGCAAGGCAGAGAATGGCAATCATGAAAAAGCTTGCTGGTACAACGTGGGGAGCAGATGAGAAAGTTCTCAAGAAGTTATATACTGGACGGGTGAGGCCAGTACTGGAATATGGCATTGCAGCTTGGGCAACAGCAGCTAAGTCAAACTTTAACAAAATAAGTAGAGTCCAAAACCAAGGAATGCGAATCATAACTGGGAGCCTGAAGACAACGCCTATTAATGAACTAGAAAAGATCACTTGTTTACAACCAATGCAGGATAGAAGAGATAGCAGAGCCCAGCAACAAGCAGAAAAATTTAGAAGATTGATAGACCACCCTATGTACAACATATTTAATGGTTTTGGAAAGGGAAGACTGAAGCGTAGCAACTTTGTAGAAACTGCAAAACGAAGGATTAGGGCAGATCCTATACTTAACATATCAACAGTCAAGCCCATTTACAATGCAGACAACTTCCCAGCTTGGGGACAGCAGCAACTGCCTGAGATGATAGAAAACATTCCTGGTATTGAGAAAAAGAACACTCAAAATGAAACCGAAAGAAGAGAAATAACCCTAAACTACATAAAAGAACATTACCCAAGCAGGAATTGGACCCATGCATATACAGATGGATCAGCCAAAAATTCAATAGAGAATCGAGGAGGAGGAATTCTCCTAAATTTAAAAAATGGAGTGAAAAAAACACATTCAATGGCAACTGGAAAATTTTCAAGTAACTTCAAAGCGGAGGTAGAGGCTCTGAAAACTGCAGCAGAAATGCTCCTGATGGAGGAAAATAAAGAGAAGCAAATAGCTATCTTCACAGATGCAAAGTCAGCTGTCTCAATACTGAAGAGCAATAACAGCACAGAACTAACTGACATAAGAGCAGCACTCCATGGTCTATGCCAGAAATCCAAAAAAGTTGTAATACAGTGGATCCCATCACATTGCAGTATACCTGGAAACGAAGAGGCTGACAGACTGGCAAAAGAGGGCGGACGACTACCACAGCCTGACATAGACATAACCTATTATGAGGCAAAGAGGTTGATAAAAAGCATTTATAGAAGCAAATGGGAATAAGAGCATCCAGGCCATCAGAAGGATGATGCATATTACAAACTCGACCGAAGAGAACAAGTAGCAATCTTCAGACTCCGCACAGGACATAACAGGCTGAAATACCACTTGTTCAATAAACTAAAGATAGGAGATACCGATGAATGTAATTGTAGAACTGGAAAAATGACAGCAAAACATTTGCTGCAGGATTGCCCAACGTATGCAGAACAGAGAAAGATATTTTGGCCCACACCTGCTTCATTTGAGGACAAGCTCTATGGAGATATCAACAAGCTAAAGTTGATCGCAGCTTACTTTAACTACATACAGGTTGACATTTAAAGGTGCATGAAGACCCAGAGGCATGAAATGGAATATTGCTTGGATAGCAAATCCATTACGTGGAAAGTCTGAATCAAACGCCCATTGTGTGGGCTTCATAAAAGGTGGAAAAGTATCCTAGTGGCACGAAATGGAATATTGCTTGGATAGCAAATCCATTACGTGGAAAGTCTGAATCAAAAGCCCATTGTGTGGGCTTCATAAAAGGTGGAAAAGTGTCCTAGTGGCATGAAATGGAATATTGCTTGGATAGCAAATCCATTACGTGGAAAGTCCGAATCAAAAGCTCACTGTGTGGGCTTCATAAAAGGTGGAAAAGTGTCCTAGTGGCACGAAATGGAATATTGCTTGGATAGCAAATCCATTACGTGGAAAGTCTGAATTGAAAGCTCACTGTGTGGATGTCATCTGCAGACTGCATACTTCTGGTTTCCGGAAGAACAGCCTATGGTGAACGGAAGGCCCAATATACGGAAGTGAGGCTAAGCAGCCATGTGCAGGACGTGACGATTCCATGGGTGAGCCCAGTACCAGAGCGCTATGTATCGGCTCTGCAAGTATGGAAGCCTCCTTGGATGGCGGGGAATGCCCATGGTCTGCCCCTGCCTTCCCTTGAGGGCTGACCAGGATCTTTGGCTGTTCTATATGGACCAGCTGGGATGGGGGATAACATCACAACAGTGAGAGTCAAACGTCCTAAGAAACCCCCGGGAAGGTTAACCCGGTCAACAAATGCCCGCAGAAGTAGGATGTGTCGGCCTAACGGCGCAAGAACGCAGCTCTGCTGTAAACAGGCACAACGCAATCACATCCGAAAAAAAAACTCCGGATGAACGAAGAAGAAGAAGAAGTATAATGAGTCATATCACAAAGATTTTGCTACGAATTTTCATGCAAAGAGTGAGGAAGAAAATACAACCTGAAATAGGGGAAGAACAATGTGTTTGAAGAAGGAAAGGGTAAAGTAAATGCTGTTTATATGCTGCGCTCAGTTATTGAACGTTCTATAGAAGTAAACAAAGATATACATCTTTGCTTTATTGACTACACAAAGGCTTTCGATAGAGTATGACATGTCTGCCATGAACGAAATGGGTTTAACGGGTTATGGTATAAATATGGGAATATTCTTCAACAAGTGAATCGGTACAATTATCTCGGAACAGCCATAACATCTGATGGGAGATGCCTTGTAGAAATTAGAACAAGAATCGTCATGGCGAAAGTAGCAAGATGAAAAACATACTGACCAATAAAAAGATGTCAATTGAAACGAGAAAAAGAGTGTTGAGGTGCTACATTGAGCCTGTTCTTTTGTATGGATGTGAAACTTGGACAATGTGCAGTCAAGCTGAAAAACATTTGATGGCTGCAGAAATGTGGTTTCTGAGGAAAATGCAAAGAATACCACGGACAGACGGAAAAATCTATGACCAAGTACTACATGAGACAAATGAATATAGTAAATTGATTAGAGAAATTAGACGTAGGCAGTCAAATTATTTTTTGACATGTTATGAGAAGAAATGGATTGGAGAACTTAGTGACAACTGGCAAGATCGAAGGGAACAGACCAAGGGGAAGACCGAGAAGTAAATACCTGGATGGCTTGGCCACATGGTATGGTCGAGACAGGAACACTGAGCTGATCCACGACTCTGGTGATCGAGTGAAATGGCGAGTCATGACCGTCCACGCTTTCTGGCATGGCACACGATTTATATATATATATATATATATATATATATATATATATATATATATATATATGTGTGTGTGTGTGTGAGTGTGTGTGTGTGTGTGTGTGTGTGTGTGTTTGTGTGTGTTTTGGGTGGGTGTTGTGTATTGTGTGTGTGGGTTGCGAGTGTGTATGTGGGGTGTGTGTGGTAAGTTTTGTGTGTGTGTGTGTGTGTTTGCGTGCGTGCGTGTGTGTGTGCGTGTGTGTGGTACTCATCTGTTTACGTTTCTAAACCATTGTGGCGTTTCTTCTTCTCTCGCCGATGTTTCTCGACAAAGGCATAAGCAGCTTTTTTTTGGTCATGTGATGAGAAGAGAGGCATTGGAGAACATCGTGACAACTGAAAAGCTCGAGGGTGGGGCAGAGGCAGACCAAGAGATATGATGCTAGATGGACTGACACGGTGGTATGGAGAAATACAATCAGAGTTGATCCAGAAAATCAAGGTTCCGAGATCTGTGGAGAGTCATGAACGCCTACGCCAGCTGGCATGGCACTTGTTGATAAAGAAGGCATAGGCCCTAAAATAACTGACTCTAAGCTGGCGTATCTTTTACTACCATTTGCAGCTCCCTCCACACTCTGCCCAGATTGTTCATAATCATTTCATTGCATTGGCACCTTGCCGTCTTGACAGACGATAGTGTGTGCTTTAAAAAGGCATCATAATTTTTACCCATTGCGGTAGCGAATGTGACTGATAAAGCCAATTCACGCTGTAAATGTTTGTTCACAGTGGGTGCATGTGAACACGTGGTCATTTCCACCATCATGCACCATCTTATGTCTCACACGCTCTGTGAGTGACTTATCTGCAATAATTTTCTCCTTTGTCTTTATACCATTTCTGATGTGTAACCTCCATGCAACACGTTCAGCGGCGACTTGCTCCCAATATGTATTATCAATGCCTGTATCAATCATGTCCCGTTTACACACATCTTTGTATTGTAGTAGAGGCCGACCGTGAGATCTCTTACCCATCTGTAATTCACCAAAAAAAGATGTCCTTTGGTATTCTACCATCATCCATCCTCCTAAGATGTCCTATCCATCTAAGTCTACGAAGACTGCGCATAGAATACACCGTCACACAACCTGATCTTTCCAGTACTTCAGTATTTGTGATTTTGTCTTGCCACTTAATACCAAGTATTCTTCGTAGACACCGTATATGAAAACTGTTTAAACGTTTCTCTTGGTGTGAGTAAGTTGTCCAGGTTTCACTGCCATAAAGAAGAGTACTAAGGACACAGGCTTGATAGACAAGGACTTTTGTTTTGGCAGTAAGCTTCCTGTTCTCCCAGACACTTTTTCTTAACCTGTTCATTGTTGTTGCTGCCTTACCAATCCGGATGTTGATTTCCTGATCTAGGGATGCTTGCTTGCTTGTGTTCGTTGGCTTGAGCTCCAACGCAAAGTCCTGTATGTCGGATGAAGGCATCCTGTTGTCCAACATCAGTGTGATGTCATACAGGACCTGAGGTTTGCGTGAGTATCCGTTGTCCCATGTCTGGCTTATTGGTGTGCAGACTGGTGGTTCCTCACCGTACAGGCAGACACTCTCCGACTTCGGAGGAATCGGCGATCCTATTGACTTCAGCCAGGACCCCGAAGGGACCTGTTGGCAAGGACGCTCGACGAGGACGCGTTAATAGGTCTTGGCCAGTATATAACCCGGCCCTTGTGCCTTGGAAACACCTCTGCGTCCCTGATCTAGGGATAATTTGCTATTTACCACTGATCCTAGATATGTAAAAATGGTCTATCAACTCTAGTTCGGCGTTGTCAATAAAGATTGGTGGTGACATAATCTGTGTCTTCTTTTTGCTAACTGTTAAACGAAATTCAGAACAAGCATTGGAGAATGCAGATAGTAGACATTGTAATTCTTCCTCGGAGTGGTTCGTTACTGCAGCATCATCTGCAAAAAAGCAACTCTCTGATCAGTACCCTCCTAATTTTGGTACTGGCCTTCAATCTCTGAGCATTGTAGAGGCCGCCATCTGAGCGTGAGTGAATATATATACCACCATCCTGATCACGAAATGCATATTTAAGTAGAAGTGAAAAGTATATTCCAAAGGATTCATAATCATCATAATCATTATCATCTTCCACGTTTGCTGTCAAGCAACGTGGGGAGAACGGATCAGTTCTCTGTGGGTTTACCGTTTTCACGTAGCGCATTGTTACTCAATGATTTTAACGCCACGTCATTAACACTGAACTTTCGGTGACCCCGCGTCTTGAATTTTCCGTCTCCTTAGAAATGTTTTATCCTTCTGACGCCTCGTGTTTTTCTGCGCCATTTTGGAAATCATCATATATGCCATACCGATAAGAGAGGCGTCATGTTTCGCAATCTCGCACGATATCCAGAGTCAGTTATCAGTTATCAGTTGGGGTATCTTCATTGCACTCGGGGCATGTCCATAGGTGCTCAGATCCTCCCTCCAGCATATGCATCAGCGCCCGGTGGCTAATAGTGCCAGTTCTGTGTTGGTTAACGAGGCGCCTTGTTTTCCCGATGTACCTCTCGCGTTTGGCTGTGCCGATTCTTACTCCCAAGTCTTTCATCCTGGACAGCGATGTGGATTCACTGACGTCAAAGTCCTCTGTTCTCGACAAATCTTTAAGGACGTTAATAACATCGGCACGATCCATAGGCTGGCTATCTATAGGGGGTGCAGAGCCAGCCAGTTTATCAGCTCGTTCATTTTCCTCGACTCCCGCATGCCCCGGGACGAAGATGAAGGTGACTTTACGAACAACAGACTTCCGCAGCGACTCAGTCCACTGTCTACGTACAGATCCAGCTTCGATCTTCTGAATCATGCTCATTGGATCACTTAGTACACACACGTTGGTATAATGCTGTGATTCCAGCCATATAAAAGCCTGTGTAACTGCCATCACCTCCATCGTCATTCTGCTCGTGGTCATAGAGTGGGCACCACTGGATCCAGAGTCATGAATCTCCTCTGTGTTCTTTTCTTGATCATGCCATGTGGTCAAGCCATACAGAGATTTACTTTTCTGCCCTTCTTTTGTTCTTGTCCCTTCAATTTTGCCAGTTGTCATCAAGTTCTCTAGTTTGTGTCTTCTAATAACGTGTCCAAAATATGTAGACTGTCTGCGTCTACTTTCTCGAATCAGTTTACTATTTTATTTGTTTCTTTTATGACTTGGTCATTGGTTTTTCTGTCTGTCCACGATGTTCTCTGTATTCTCATCAGAAACCTCATATCAATTGCCATTGTGTGTGTGTGTTTTTTTTTTTTTTTTTTTTTTTTAATTTTAGGATTTTCTGATTATTGTCCAAGTTTTACATCTATACGAAACTGCAAGTTCTATGTAGCACTTTAATACACCTTTTCTCATTATAATCGACATCTTTTTATTGGTCATTATGTTTTTCATCTTGCAAAAGGCTACCTTTGCCATAGCGATTCTTGTTCTAATCTCTTCAAGGCACCTCCCAACATGTTATGACTGTTCCGAGATAGTTGTACCGACTCTTTTGTTCAAGAATATTACCATTTACCCGTGTGTTCATCATCCAGTGCCTTGCCGGCTGGCGTGGGCAATAATGCTTCTCCACAAATTACGTTCTCCGACGTCATGGATCTATTCGTCTGTTGACTGCCTTCCGTGCCATGATACACGACTATCAAGAATCTTCTCACGCTATCTTCCTCGATCTCTCTTTCCGCAAATCTTTCCGGTTGTCACAAGATGTTCCAGTTTGTCTTCTCATAACATGCCCCCCCCCCCCAAAAAAAAAAAAACGATGACTGCCTCTGTCTGGTGTTTGTGATAAGTTGTCTTTGCGACTCAGCTTCCCCTAAAAAGTCCTGATTGCTCTTTTAGACTGCCCAATTAATTTTCAGTATTCTTCTATAAAATCACATCTCCACGACTTCCATCGATTTTTTCGCCTGTTTAATAATTGTCCAGGATTTGCAGCCCTATTTTAAAATGGGTTCTGTGTAACATGCAAAAACTTTAAATACATATTTTTTTTTTTTTTGGCGCTCGCTCGCTTTGAACGCAAGCGTAGTCCATACACACCATTTATAGTAGTGATGGACTGAATATTGCGCGTGGATTAGCTTTCCCTATTAACATTGTCCCTCGCCATCAGGCGAACCCACTCCGACTTCAGAGGTACTTGTAATTTACACCCCCAAGTCAAGGACGACAGGTCAATATTTTTGTCCAAATGTCCGGTGTAGGGGTTGAACCTCTATTTAAATACATATGACTCTTAAAAAGAATTCATATAACCCTGTTCTGAGGACGAGCCTTGTACCTTCATCGTCATCATCATCACTTGCCGACTGGCATAGGCGATCATACTTCTCCACATCGTGCGATTCCCAACTCCAAGTACCAATGTGCGTAATGACTCCCGTCCGTGCTATATAACACAAGAATGTGAAGAATTTGTTCTCTCTGTCCTCTTCTATCTCTCTTTTCACGACTTCCATATTAAAAGTCAAATAGCTCTCTTCTGTAATTCCAACCCTAGTTGCTCACTGCGTGCAATAATTTACTGTTTTGAAACCTTGACGTCATGACAGATAATAGTGTGTTACATTGTGCTTCAAACATAGCATCATAACTTCAACCCGTGGCGGTAAGACTAGGTATAGAGTTCTACCTCGCCATAGTAGAAAGGCTGGGCTGAATTGCAGAGACCATGTGTTGCCCATGCAGCATGATCCAGCTGCCAGATCAGCAAAGCAATGCTCTAACTATCCGCCCGTCGTAGCTTCCGCCTTAGACCAGTTGCCGACCAAGGTTTAGGGCCAGGTTTGCCCTGCCATGACATTTAGTCTTTAGGTTGCATTTCGTCACACCAGGATAAAGCGTGTACCCTCTCAACTGCACTCCTCCACCCGAAGCCGTTGGCACAATGTGGGTGTAGGGTTTTGTGAGCACTGCCAAAAATTGTCGTTATTAGCAAGCAGGTAGTACCTTCTACTGTCATACGGTTGCTCAGTCATTTTTGACTAAGCGCGTGTAATAACGCATCTACTAAATGTTGCAGATTCTTGTGTCCACTTTACCATCTAGCCGACAGGGGTCAAAAGCAAGCACACGGGTACACACGTGTTTACAAATACACGCTTGTCAAATGTCCGTTTACAAACCCTCGCATTGCTGTCGGGAATTTAAACTGGACATTCAAATTAGAGCTGACCTTAATTGGAATCAGTGACGCGTTGCGTGGCCTTACCTCGACCTAGATCGAATGTTAAAGTTGGCTTGGGTCGGTTGCATCCACTAACGCTTCTGTTCGTCAGGTTAGCGTTGCATGGCGCTCGCAGACGTAATCTGCTTGTCTGGTTCGGACAATATTCACACACCCCTCCCGTTTCTAGAACCCACCGCTTTGACCCAAGGGCCTCTTTGTTGTAGTAACTAAAGCTTTGTGCCAGGCCAAAGGTCAGGCCAGATAGTAATTGAAGGACAGTATCAGAGGTTGAAGATGTAGCTAGCTGTATATGTTGTCTAGTATATGTGGCTAGTATGTGTTGTCTAGTATATGTGGCTAGTATGTGTTGTCTAGTATATGTGGCTAGTATGTGTTGTCTAGTATGTGTGGCTAGTATGTGTTGTCTAGTATATGTGGCTAGTATGTGTTGTCTAGTATATGTGGCTAGTATGTGTTGTCTAGTATATGTGGCTAGTATGTGTTGTCTAGTATATGTGGCTAGTATGTGTTGTCTAGTATATGTGGCTAGTATGTGTTGTCTAGTATATGTGGCTAGTTTGTATGTGGCTAGTATGTGTTGTCTAGTATATGCGGCTAGTATGTGTTGTCTAGTATATGTGGCTAGTATGTGTTGTCTAGTAATTGTGGCTAGTATGTGTTGTCTAGTATATGCGGCTAGTATGTGTTGTCTAGTATATGCGGCTAGTATGTGTTGTCTAGTATATGTGGCTAGTATGTGTTGTCTAGTATATGTGGCTAGTATGTGTTGTCTAGTATATGTGGCTAGTATGTGTTGCCTAGTATATGTGGCTAGTATGTGTTGCCTAGTATATGTGGCTAGTATGTGTTGTCTAGTATATGTGGCTAGTATGTGTTGTCTAGTATATGTGGCTAGTATGTGTTGTCTAGTATATGTGGCTAGTATGTGTTGTCTAGTATATGTGGCTAGTATGTGTTGTCTAGTATATGTGGCTAGTATGTGTTGTCTAGTATATGTGGCTAGTATGTGTTGTCTAGTATATGTGTCTAATATATGGAACACATGGCCTGTGGTCCAGTATGCAAATGGAGGGCTCAAGAAATTGAGCTGGTTCAGGGAGTATGATACAGTTGGGAGATGGAAGGCACACGATATTGGGTTGGTTCGGGGAGTATGATACAGTTGGGAGATGGAAGGCACACGATGTTGGGTTGGTTCAGGGACTACGATACAGCTAGGAGATGGAAGGCACACGATGTTGGGTTGGTTCAGGGAGTATGATACAGCTAGGAGATGGAAGGCACACGATGTTGGGTTGGTTCAGGGAGTATGATACAGCTGTGAGATATAAGGCACAAGAAGTTGGGTTGATTCAGTGAGTATGATACAGCTGGGAGATGAAAGACACAAGAAGTTGGGTTGGTTCAGGGGGTACGATACAGTTGAGAGATGGAAGGCACCAGATGTTGGGTTGGTCCAGGGAGTATGATACAGTTGGGAGATGGAAGAGACGGGATGTTGGATTGGTTCAGGGGGTATGATACAGTTGGGAGATGGAAGGCTCAAGAAACTGGGTTAGTTCAGGGAGTATGATACAGTTGGGAGATGGAAGGCACAAGAAATTTAGTTGGTTCAGGGAGTATAATACAGTTGGGAGATGGAAGGCACAAGAAATTTAGTTGGTTTAGGGAGTATGATACAGTTGGCAAGCTACTGGAGAAAATTGTAGCACACAGACTTGCTTGGGACTTGGAACAGCTCGGCTGCTTCCCGCCCACACTTGGAGGATACAGACGCAACAAAGAGTCATGGCTGAATGCGGCAGTCTTTGCTCAAGATGTTTAAGAAGGATTTCAGGTCAGAGAAGAGACATGTGCGGCCGCCATAGACTTAGAGGACGCATATAACAGAGTATCTTTCGAGCACTTGACGCAAACCCTCCTCAGACTGAAAGTGCACCCTCACCTTGTACGATGGATAGCTGCAGTTCTGCTCCAAAGGAAGGTGGTGCTAAGATGCGGGAATTGGTCTTCTGAGCCGATAACGATATGTCCAGGATTGCCGCAGGGTTCACCACTGTCACCAGTACTATTCAACGTGTATACGGTGCCGATCACTGAACAACAGTTGGACGGGAGGGGTAGGACTCTGTCATTCGTTGACGACATCCTCGTGTATCGACAGGGTCGAGATAGACAGGCGGTTGCCAATGATATGCAGGGCGAACTAGATCGAATTTCCTCATGTTGTGCTGATGCCGATGCCCTTGTCAACCCTGCAAAGGCAACGGTTACATGGTTCTCACTAAACAACCATATTGTGAAAACAGACCTGCCGGCAGTAAGAATGGATGGGAGCAGTTTGAGTAGAACCCAGTCAATGACATATCTTGGCGTGAGGCTTGATCGTAGCCTGTCCTTCAGAGATCATGTCGATTATGTCATAACGAAGGCTCGAAAAGGTTTGTCAGCAATGATAGTCATGGCGACTGCCAATATCGAGCAAAGACTGCTAATACTTCTGTTCCAAGGACTTGTACTTTCACGCATCGAGTATGCCCTGGCCATCCTCACTGTCAGCCCTACACAGATTGGAAGACTTGAAAAGGTACAAAACGAAGCCATGCGTATCATTTTGGGCTGCACGAGAGACACCAGCTGTGTAGCAATGAGATACCTCCTTGACTTCCCGACAATGGAACACAGGATCAAGATCTGGAGAGCTCGTGCATACCTA
>OY992879.1:29381270-29386270 GCA_963921405.1 Cepaea hortensis | reverse complement strand
AAGTTAGATAGGCCAAGAGAGGGATCATGCTGCATGGGTAACACATGGTCTCTAAATTCAGCCCAGGCTTTGTGTTATGGAGAGGTATAACTCCATTTTACAAACTATCGTCTTTCAAGACGGCAAGGTGCCAGTCAATTATACACCATACAAAATAACACAAAGTACTGCAGCTTTACAGAACAGAATTACGAATATGTTTTGTAAAGTTTCATTACTTTGTGTTATTTTATATTGTTTACATTTCCACAGCTTTACCGCAGTTCCACTAATTTTATTCATATTCATTATAAACCAAAACTGCTAAATCTGGTTGAACGAGGTAGAAAGTTTCTTGTTTTTCTACAAATCAGAATCGGGTAGTCAGTCTCAGGTCAACCCTTCTATGTTGCCCCTTGCGACCTGCATGATAGGTTACAGTCTTGAGTCCCTGAACACGCGGGCGAGTTACACGGATATAGGAACAAACAGCGGCCACATCTGACTAAACTTTCTATATCAAAGCAACATGACTGCGAAAAACTAAATTTTATAAAATGTTGCAAGTGCAGTATTGTTAACACATGCCGCGTAGTACTAGATCACTTTTTCTGAGCATTTTCGCGGTCTTTTACTAACATAACACACTCGTAATAGATTTGCGTAACAAAAGCGGATGGGAGAGAGCGAGGGGTCAGGTCTCTTCCCGCAAAAAATGTTGGTCCCGCCCAACTGGACACACTGACCAATCAATGTACGGCCAGGTCATTTGAGGTCTGGTCAAACTTATACCCGCATGCGTGTGGTCAGTGGTCATTTTAAGAAAAGCGAGAGAAGAGAAACAGTGTGTCTTGTACCGATTGCCCTAAAAGGGTGAGCTTCAAGAGAAACGGAGTAAGGTCAATCGGCAGAAAGGCAAGCGGACGGGAAAGGCATTCAGGGTAAGATAGTTTGGTCCGTATATTAGATGTGTAGTTAATGCATTCAGGGTAAGATAGTTTGGTCCGTATATTAGATGTGTAGTTAATGCATTCAGGGTAAGATAGTTTGGTCCGTATATTAGATGTGTAGTTAATGCATTCAGGGTAAGATAGTTTGGTCCGTATATTAGATGTGTAGTTAATGCATTCAGGGTAAGATAGTTTGGTCCGTATATTAGATGTGTAGTTAATGCATTCAGAGGTAATACTTTGGGGTTATAGAGACAAGAAGATAAGCACTAACTTAGTAATAAACTCTAAAACTGTATAAGTTTATATAGTGATCATTGCTATGGTGATATACAATTGTTATAAACTTACCACTTGTACCAGGTTTATATTTTAATCTTTACTATTCAAAAGGTATGGCATTTGAAAGAAGTGTCTGTCTGTGTCTTTTTTTTTTTTTAGTTTCCATATTTATATTTGAAGTTTAAAGTTAGTAGTTTGTATAGCTTTTTTATTCTGTCACGAGTATTTTAGTGTAATAAATAGGTATAGCAACATTGGCAAACAAGATCAAGTAAAGTTGTATCTTTCATGTGGTAACTTAAGGACTGTCGTAAACCATTTGGCAATCACTAAAGATAAAAATCAGAGCTTGGGAGCTTAAATATTACAGAAAAATGGGTCATAGAAAATTGTGGACCAAGAAGTAAAAGTGCTGATATTCTGTCACATCTGAACATCGAAAAAAACTGACTGTCTTGGAAAATGAATTAATTAGCTTGGCCACATCGAGCATCTCTCTTGGAAACTGACTTATTTTGGCCGCATCAAACATCACAGGGGCCAGTAAAGGACAACGATCAAAGGCGCTGTTCTTGGAAGGAGGTGGATCAACCCGAAGATGAGTTCCGGACAGTGAAGATATTTTGAGCATGTAGGCACAGGGAGTTTTGGCGAAATTGTGGACATGAGAGACGAGAAATAGTATGAGATGGATAAACCTTTCAGAGAGTCGTGGGGACAGTCACCTTCTACAAATGACCTGCTAGATGATATTGTGCTGATTGATGATATTGATGATGATGATGATAGTTAAAAAGGAAATATTTTTAAAGTATAACCTGGAAATAATGTATGTCTCGGAAAGACTTCAGGCTTGTCTGGCTAACTTAAAATTACCGCGACCCAAATGTTAATAGCTCTTTTGTCTTTAAAATTAACACACGTGGATTTTTTAAATACGCAAATCTAGCTTCTTTTTTTTTTTTTTTTAACTGTATGTACATTTATCATTACTGAGAAATTGTGGTTGATTCTTATCTTCTACTTTAATGCATTTAAAAGTGCGAGTATTAACCACATTAAGTATCATTAACTAACCCCAAAGAGTTCACTTCAACCCTCAATCGTTTCCCTCTGTCAAGCTTTCGGTTTCCATATACTTAACAATCCTTTCTATGACCTTGACTCTCTCTAACCCTGACTGCTATCATACACACACATGAAGTTATTCAGCCGTGTTCCGTGTGGATATATATATATATATATATATATATATATATATATATATATATATATATATATATATATATATATATATATATATATTATATATATATATATATATCAGATTACCATTTGAAACCTTTCGTAGGGTTGTATGTTAGCTTCTGGTTTTCAATATATCTCATTCTGGCATTTCCTTAGTTCTGATGTCTTCTTTCTCTTTTCGAGTCCTGAAAAGGACAAGTCCTTAGGAAAGTTCATCCCCCGCTTGTCCTCGTGTTCTTCTGGTTTGCTATATTAACATATATATTTCTTTCTTTCTGTGTATGTATCAACAAAATTGGTATTTCTTGTTCATTGTCTACATGTAGTAGTTCTGTTATTTAATTTCTTGATTTTGTAATGGATGTATTTCGCTAGATCCGCTCTTTCTTCATTAAATCGTTAGCAGTTTAATGGGAAGTGGATTATGTAGTATAGCACGTACGATTATTTAACGGAATGGTTCTTACTACTCGTATATGAATGCAGCCTCTCCTAACCTGTTTCCATAATGCTTTCCTAGTGACTGTTTCTGTGGTGACTATTACTACTATTAGACAAACTTTGAAAAGCGGGAATACCCCAACCCACCATTTTTTGGGCAAGCTTTTTCTCTTTTAGATTTATGTTAAAGAAGGTTAAGAGTGTAGAGGTGCCTGAGGTGTGGAAGGCTGCAGTTCGATGAATATTCGTGCTATATGGAGAGATGATGACGTGATGTTGAGAGATACTCTCCGTCGAATATATCGATACCTAGAGATGGCGAAGTGGACGCGTGCAGTCAGAGATGCATAGAGAAATGTGAGGAAATAGATGATGCAATGAGGTACACCCATTACATGAATATAGACAGTGGACGAAATTTTAGAGCTACAGATAACACATGGCTATAGGTAATAACGAAGTTGGTGATGTAGATAGATACGGTCAAGGCATTGATATAGATTTACAGAAAATAACAAACATGGCACAGTACATGGATATAGAGAGTGGAAGAGATTGTAGAGATACAGATAACACATTTAGGGATTTAGGGAATTAACGAGGCCGGTGATGTGGATAGATGTAATACAGTCAAAGCATTGATATAGATTTAAAGAAAATAACGATATGACGACAAAACAGTCAAGACATGCATGTAGAGAATTAAAGATATTGATCATGTTTAAAAATACGGACATGACACGCGTAAAGAGATAAATGTGATATACAAAAATGGATACTCATAGATGAGAAACAGATATAAGCCAAAGAGAAACAAGAGTGTTATATTGAAATAAATATAGAGTGAGAGAAGGATAATAAATTGTATGTGTCGAAGTGGACAGACATTACTGTCGTTGTGTATCTTGATATATGGTGTTCTGTCAGCATGGCCGATTGGATAGTAACGCACGTACTTAAAACACCCGGTGTGCTGATGCCGGGGTAAGGGGTTCAACCTCCTACACCAGTCAGTTGGACTAAAATGTTGACTTCTCGTCATTGACTTGGACGCGAATAACAAGTACCTCTGAAGTCGGGGTGGGTTCGCCTGTTGAAAAGGAACACTGGTAATAGTGGAAGCTAATCCACGAAAAATTCAATCCAGTGCTACTAGAAGTGGTGTGGACTACGCTTGAATTCAAAGCCAGCGAGCTAAAAAAAAAAAATGGAGAATTTATTTTTAACATTTAAGTCTTTGTTTTTAACATTTAAGTCCACAAGACCTGATTTTTCTTTAGTGATTGCGAAATGGACGACGACTCACTTCCTTATGTAGCTTTAGGAAAGATGCATCTTCTCAATATGCTTACTTGAATCATGTCTGTTGTTACCTGTGTATAGTTGAGACAGTGGAGATGTGGTTTATAGAAACTTATATTGTGATTACCTTGCTTTGCCGGGTAGAGTCACCAAGTTCTTAAGAAATACTAATGAAAGTAGAACTTTATATATGAAAACGAGGTGTTCTTTTGGTCATGGAATGATAGCTGGGGTATTGGAAATCATCGTGACCACTGGACAGTGGCTAGCGGTAGAAGAGGCTGGGGAAAACTCAGCAAAATGATGCTGGATGGACTGCCTGGGTGGCATGGGATAATACCATTAGCAGATATGTGGGGATGAACTAACGGCTACGCCACTCATGGTGTCTACTGCCTTTCTTTGTTTCAAGTTAACATCACGATGTCTATGCAAACATCACGCCATCCCCCGCTTTGTTGTTCATCACTCCCTCCTTGTTCATCGCGCCATAGTCCCTCCTTGTTGTTCATCGCGCCATCCTCCCTGCTTGTCTAGTAGTCCACACCTATCTTTCACTCGGCTCTAGACTATTGCACACGACCAAGTGAACTCTCAAGGACGTCTTAGTGCCCCGATACTTGGACATATTTCACAAGTATCCGGACGGGGCTGACCTTCAAACGGCTTGTTGTTTCCAACGGGTTATTTCAGGTTACCCAGAGGTCACAATGCATATCTTATCAGCTTGCCATCCTACCAATTCCCACCCCTGCTTCTATCCCGATCCCATTAACACATTACTTATATTCAATAATG